>JABUQX010068774.1:0-15000 GCA_015478945.1 Trachelipus rathkii | reverse complement strand
CATGATCTATTGATCTATTGATGCAAGTCAGTTTATTGATTTCAAGCCAGATTTCGTATCCTTTTACATTGAATAAAGTTCTTTACACTTGTTGGAAAATGTTGTTGTTGTTGTTGAATGTTGTTGTTGTTGTTGTTGTTGTTTTGTTCCTGTTGTTGTTGAAATGTTTTTGTTGTTGCTGTTTGCAGTTGTTGATGTTGAAATGTTGTTGTTGTTGTTAGTTTGTTGTTGTTGTTGTTGTTGTTGTTGTTGTTGTTGTTTTGTTGATTGTTGCTGCTGTTGTTGTTAAAATATATCAAACGTTTCAAGTTGAATGAAAATAACAAACTTTTTCAACAATATCTTTAAAAGTTTATTTAATTTTACATTCATTATAAATTGGAAAACTTAACAAAAAATATCATCTCATCTAACCTAACTGAACAACAGCATTCATTAACAAAGGTTAACTTAAAATTAGAAAGTTTCAACTTTACCGAGCAAGAGTCAGCATAGCCAATCTCAATCTTTACTATACACAAACGCACAAAATAATTATTAATATTATTATTATTATTATTTATTATTATTATTATTATTATTTATTGATTATTATTATTATTATATATTATTATTATTATTATTATTATTATATATTATTATATTATTAATTTTTAATTATTATATTTTTATTATTTTAATTTATTATTATTATTATTATTATTATTATTATTATTATTATTATTATTATTATATTATTATTATTATTATTATATTATTATTATTATTATTGTTATTATTTATATTATTATTATATTATTATTATTATTTATATTATATTATTATTATTACTATGTTATTATTATTTATTATTATTATTATTATTATTTATTATATTTTGATTATTATTATTTATTATTATTATTAATTATTATTATTATTATTATTATTATTATTATTATTATTATTATTATTATTATTATTATTATTATTATTATTATTATTATTATTATTATTATTATTATTATTATTATTATTATTATTGTATTATTATTCCAATAGATCTCCACAAACACCTTATAACGCGGTGCGATCACTTTGCCTGCAGGTCCACAACTATAACATTGGTTGGTAAATTGCTTCTCTACCAGGACACCTATACATTAACGTAATTTCTTGTACGCTCAAGGATAGCCAATCAGAGAACTGCATTTGCTAAGCCATCACGAACAACCAATGAAATTCGAGGAATGACACTCATTAATCTTAATATCTTTTGACACATGTGAAGGGTAACGAGATTTATTACTTTGTACCCGATATCTTTTGACACATGAGAAGGATGGCGAGATTTATTACTTTGTTCCCCTTATGTTCGTACTTAACATCTGTTTTTATCTTAAACAGTAGTTTTATTATTATTATTATTATTATTATTATTATTATTATTATATTATAATATTATTATTATTATTATTATTATTATTATTATTATTATTATTGTTATTATTTATATTATTATTAATATTATATTATTATTATATATTATTATTATAATTATTTATTATTATTATTATTATTATTATTATTATATTATTATTATTATTTATTATTATTAGTAATTATATTATTATGATTATTATTATTAGTATTATTATTATTATTATCATTATTATTATTATTTATTTTATTATTATTATTATTTTATTATATTATTATTATTTTATATTATTATTATTTTATTATTATTATTAATATTTTATTATTATTTATTATTATTTATTTTTATATTATTATTATTATATTATTATTATTATTATATTAATTATATATTATATACTATATATGTATATGAACATTACAAATCCCACCAACCACACACACCACACACACACCACACCACCCACACACACACACACACACCACACACACACAAACAAACATACACATACACACACACTCACAATAATTATAGACACTTTACTTAATACATTAGCCTGGCAATCATCGTACTAACTACTGATTCACAGTTAAAGTACCTAACACAGCGTACAAACGTAACCTATTCACACTTTTCAAACATATCTCTAACATATCAATGTTTATGTTATTTTTTACATTAACACTATCGAATTACGTAGCATTTCGAGTATCAGTTTCGGAAAACATAGCACCCAAAAACAGATTCTTTATATACTAAACCAACGAATATACTGCTAACATAACAATGTTTTCACATTAATAAAGCTACATAGCATCATATGAAATAAGAAAATAATGTACAACGCCAAACCTAACACAACTTGCACTAATAAAACTAAGTTAACATTAAACAAAGTTCCACACTAACACCAGTAAAGTAACTAACTTTGCATACAAAATGTAACCTATCATACTTTTCCAAGCATATCTCTAACATATTAACGTTAATTTACATTGACACAGTAATTTAACAACAATTTATCATACCTTGTTCTAATTATCTTACAGACCAACGAATAACTGCAAAAATAACAAAGTTTTTATCCAAACATAACATAAAAATAAATTCTTTGAATAAAATATCATATAAATTGTAATAGTTTACTGATTTTTAAAGCAGTAAATCAAGTAAAATCCAGTAAATCACCATCAACCCTTCCCCAACCCTCCCACCACGACCTTTTGATCTAATTTGATCTATTGATTCATGCCATATTTCGAGTATCATTTCGGAAATAAACATAACACAAAAAAATAAGTTCTTTATATACTAAACAACGAATATATGCCAACGTAACATTGTTTTCACATTAATTAAGCTAACATATCATAACCTGAACTAAGAATCTAATGTACAACGACAAAACCTAACACACCATACGGGCGAATAAACTACTAACATTAACAAATTTCTGCACTTAACAACAGATAAAGTACCTAACAACATCATACAAAAACGTAACCTTTTCACACTTTTTCAAGCATATCTCTAGCCATAACTATGTTAATTTTACATTAACAATTGATTTACGTAGCATTTAGCATAACCAGTCTAATCATCTACAGACAACGAATATATTGCTAACACAACTTTTTTACATCAAATTCGTAATATTTAACAAAAATTCATCATAACTTCGTCATCATATTCCCCAACGAATAATTGCAATCATAACAAAGTTTTACCAAAATTAACATTAAAATAACCAAAATTTTATCCTGGACATTAACACTAAAATAAGTTTCTTTGAATAAATATTGACATAAAGCGTAATAGTTAATATATATATATATATATTAATAATATATTAATAATTATATATAATATATAATATAATATTATAATATATATATATATATATATATATATATATATATATATATATATATATATATATATATATATATATAATATATATTAATATATATATATATATATTCACTATATATAGATATATTTATTTATTTATTATTTATTTATTATTTATTTATTATTTATTTATTTATTTATTTATTTTTATTTATTTATTTATTGTTTCGAAAAAAAAGCTTCGCTTTTTTTCGTCGGTGGAATGAGTAGAGCGACCCTTTTTACCGTGGGAATTTTATTCAAAATATTCCCACGAACATTCGGCAATAGGCGAACATTTGTCATTCAAAACCGTACTTTGACTACAACGATTAATCGACTGAATTTTAAATAATTTTTTTTCGATTATATTTTTCAATGTTAATATTAATATTATCATTATTGTTATCATCATCACTATCACTATTATAAGAGACCCTCTTCAATGGGTAATGGCGAAGACTTATTATTATTTATATATATAAATATATAAATATTGTCACAAGACGGGATTTCAGTCAGTAAATAAGTGTGACAAACCCCGGAATTCTTTTTATTCAAAACAAAAAATAAAATAGATCCAATTGCCTAGGGTGCAATTCACTTCACAGATTTCAATCTCAGATACAAAAGTATTATAAATATTCACTAAGTCTTTTTAAATCCCAAATCACATCTATGTCATAAGTAGACTCCAATGGACAATCAGTAGTCCCTCACTTGTAATTCACAAGTCACTCTTTAACGTATTGTTTCTGAAATAGCTTGCAGCCACGCACAATATCTTCTGATGACTTCAGATTGAGTTCAGAATATATCTTCTCCAGTGATTACAGGATAATTCCAATGTAATTCTTCACAAGTGGATTTAAAATTACTTCCCAAAATAGTTCTTCTCAAGTCGTTACGAATTCCTTCCAAAGTAGTTTTCCTTAAGTGAACGCTAGTCACTTCAAACACTCTCTAAATATAATATTCTTCAAATAATGTATTCCAAGTGAATAAACATCCAACAGACACGAAGTCTTCTGATAAAAATCTTTCGTAAGAGAGTTTCAACAGACACAAAGTCTTCCAAAGGTGTATTTCGAACGAGAGATAGAACCCGCGTGGGAACTAATTAACTTATATTTATATTCTTTTGCAGTATCCAAGATGTTAAGGTGTGAAGTTACCTCAGGCACCTTTTTTCCCACGGAATTATTTTATTTCAAAAAAGAAATCTTCGTAAAATAATTCCAAATAAAAATTGTTCTTAAATATTAATTAATTTCGCAAAATAAATAATATTTCCAAATCTTCGTAAAATAATTCCAAATAAAAATTGTTCTTAAATTAATTAATTTCGCAAAATAAATAATATTTCCAAATAATAAAATCTATCCGCTCTTCTTCGTGGAACTAAGAATCTTGCCCTGACAATCGCATAATATAACATACGCCCCTATTTATAAGGAAAACTGTGCTTTTCCCTTAAACCAAAACATTAATTCTTCACATTCCTATTCTTGTCTGGTAATCAGAGGCTGTGTTCTTCATCCCTTTAATAGACTCCATCCTAAACTTATACTTTTGCAAGAACAATGCCCACTTCATCACTTTGGCGTTTATACATTTAGTTTTCTGCAAATATATATATATATATATATATATATATATATAAATATATATTATATATATATATATATATATATATATATAGTATATATATATATTATTTATATATATATATATATTATATATTATCTCAGTTGGTTGAGAGTTGTTTGCAGAACGAATCTTTCCCATATAAGTTATTGTCAATTTCCCTCCTCACAAATATTATCCCCATCCTTCTTGTTTCCAATGTAGAATAATGCTTCTCTCTCCAGATAGCTTTTTACTTGCGTAAGCTATAAAGGAACACTTTCCGTCGTCGAATCCTGCACCAATACTGCCCCTATAGCCACATCACTTGCATCCGTCTAGAGTACGAATGATTTAGTGAGGTTAGGGAGTCATATTATGGGTTTACTGACCAGCATCCGTTTCAGGTCCTCGAACGCGTTTTATTGAACTATTCCCCATACTACCTTGTTCGGCTGTTTGTTTTTCGTTACGTAAGTCAGCGGAGCAGCTATCGTTGAGTAATTGGGTTTAAAATTCCTGTAGAACCCCGTTAATCCTAGGAACGATCTAACCCCTATCTTAGTATATGGTCTCTCTGCATCTCTAATTTTCTTTACATTATCATCTTGCAGACAGACTACCCCCTCCGTCAGTTTATGGCCTAAAAATTTCAAGTCTCTGACAGCAATTTCCCATTTTAAAGGTCTGAGTGTCGCGCCAGCATCTGCCAATCTATTCAACAACTACCTCATCTCACTTATATGTACGAGGATATCGTCAAGATAGCTGTCCGTGCTTTTCATGCCCCTTAGTATTTTCCTTACACCTCTAACCAATGTTTACCAATCCAAACGGCTTCTTAAAAACTCGTAGTGACTGTCTGGTGTTACGAAAGACGTCTTTGGAATGTCTTGACTTCCTACGGAAATCTGCCAATAGCCTTTACTTAAATCAATTTTAGAGAAATACTTGTCTTTCGCAAACCTAGCAAATATCTCTTCTGCGATGGCCATGGGTTCGGGATCGATTACTGTGACTTGATTTAACTTCCGGTAGTCCGCCCATACTCTGTTCGAACAGTCTCTATCTTTTTTACTATGACTATCGGCGATGCATATGGCGAATAAGACTCTTTGATCACTAACATCCTTAACATTTCGCTTACCTCCTTTTTCAATGTTTTTCTCAGTGCGTAGATATAGGGTATGCCTTACTTTTTCTGGGAACTTCAGATGTTAAATTAATTTCATGCTGTACTATATCTACGTTTATTGTCAGATCCGTAAACACATGTTTAAATTCTCTCAGTATTTTCTTTATCTCAATCCTCTTGTCCTCCTCTATCTCTGCTCTTATATTAATATCTTCGACGCTCTCTTTGGGTATACAATTTCCCAGGACAATCGCGTCTTCTCCCAAATTTCTTTCTTCCTTTTCGCATTCTTCGAAATCTACCACGCCTACGCAGGCGATATGTATATCATTCACCGTTTCTTTACTCATTTTGCTATATAATTTCAACAGGTTTGCGTGATAAGTTTTAATCTTCTCGCCGATCTTTACCCTATAATTATTTTCACCCATCTTGCCTACAGCTTCATAGGGTCCTTTCCACTGCATTAGTAATTTGTTACTCTCAGTAGGCAGAAAGATCAAGACCGCGTCTGTTATCTTTACATCATAGAAAGACTGCCTTTCTTCTTTGTTTTACATTTCGCTTAACGTGCTGCATCTGTTTAGCATTTCACCCTCTTGTTGGAACTCTATTTATTTTTCACATGTGACCCCATCGTTATCCGGCTGTTGAGTACTTTCAGGTGTGGCGGACTCTTCATTCTGTAAATTAATCATATTACTCGCGTGACGATATCACTTCTTCGACAAGATCCTCCGCTGAACCTTCAAACACTGCGGACTCTTCATTCCGTATGTTAGTCGTGTCACTCGCGCTTGACTTCACCACTTGTTCGACAGGGTCCTCCCCATTTCTAGCGCCAGGAATATTCCCTATTATTAAATCATAGATGGCATCGTCGAGAGCTATAGCCTTCACATTCCGTGTAATAGGGTTGTGTTCGACTCGATCGTAACAACAGGGGCATCACTGATCGTGTTATCTTTCAGCAGTATTGTTTTATCTTCAAGTCCTCTGGTCCCGCTGAGTATTACTTCTTCTTGATGATGCGCTGTCACAAACCAGGTACCCTTAAAACATCCAGCATTTCAGTTAATCTTACTCTGACTACGCGGCATCATTTGCTTTCTGAAACACAGTTCTTACCACTTTTACTCTTCACATACGCGACTTCTACGACTAGTATCGTTTTGCAACAATGCTAAAGCATTATGTGCCACATCGACGTGTTTTCATAACATTTTCGTTTCATCAGCTCTCTGATTTCAGGTTGGGTATAGTATCAGGTGCATCTTTATTTCCCTGCTTATTTCAAATGACGGACCCTTGTTATGCGGCAGCGCTCTTGTTTTGGGTGCTCTCTCCAATTATTACTTTGATTGGACTATTGTTATTTTTATATTGTTGTCTTTTCGTGGGTCTGTAGTTGTACAGTCAGTAGCCTTGTTCCCCTCTTACCACATTTAAGCACGTTGTCTGGCTTTTTTGCTTTCAAATTATGGTTATTTTCATTACATCTTTCTGCTCTTTCTTGGTGTGCGGTCTTCTTTATTAGTCGTCTACGATAAGTTCCTGCTAATGCGAGGAGGTTAGTTTTCTGCCTCTTGTGCCATTATCAGTTTGCTAATTTCCTTTCTCTCAAGAAGTCGCAGTTCTTTTTGGGCCAAGTGTTTAAGGAAATGTTCGGCCACTATTAGAATTACGCTAGATAAGTAAAAATACTTCTTGATTGCGCAAGTTCTGTCCACATTATCACATAATTTTTTAATCTATCAATAAACTGTATAGCCTTTCATCATTTTATGCTTTCGCACTCCTGAATTTCAACCTATAACCTTCTTCTGTTAGGTTGTAGCCTATCAGAAGATCATTTTTCAACTTATCGTAATTCTTTGGGTCCTCCTTTGGGATATGGGAATACGCTACAAGAGCCTTTCCTGTCAATAAAGCGCTGAGGTGGGAGGCACAGTTTCTCTATCCCATTTCATTTATCTCAGCAAACTTTCCATTCTTCCAAAATAAAACAATCTATCTGTCTCTATTATCGGTGAAAGGAGGAAGTTTAGGTACCCACGCTTTGACATCATTATTATTCGTAATTTGATGTTGAGTAGGGTTGCCAGTTTGTAATTCGATTCTTCTGAGCTCCAGCTCATGCTCTCTCTGTGCCGCCTCTTTAGCAGCTTCTCTTAATGCTATTTCTTTAGTAGCTTCTCTCTGTGCCGCTTCTCTTACATCTTTTCTCTCTGCAGCTTCTCTTTCTCTGGCAGCTTCTCTTTCTTCCTTTATAAACTCTCTGGCTTCTTTTCCCTTTCAAGCAAAGTTCTTGAGCAATTTTTGCCAGCGAATCGTAGTCCATATTTCAGAAGCAAATCTTAACACAGGCCAACAATTGATATCTTCACTTCTCTTTCAGGAGTTATCTTCAATCAAGACAGTGGTCGCAATATGCCATTTCTTCTTTCAGAAACATTCCCAGACGCAGGGCTCCAATTAATTGTCACAAGACGGGATTCCAATCAGTAAATAAGTGCAACAAACCCCGGAGTTCTTTTTATTCAAAACAAAAAATAAAATAAATCCAATTGCTTAAGGTGCAATTCACTTCACAGATTTCAACTTCAGATACAAAAGTTTTATAAATATTCACAAAGTCTTTTAAATCCCAAATAACATCTAAGTCATAAGTAGACTCCAATGGACAATCAGTAGTCCCTTACTTGTAATTCACAAGTCACTCTTAACGTATTGTTTCTGAAATAGCTTACAGCCACGCACAATATCTTCTGATGACTTCAGATTGAGTTCAGAATATATCTTCTCCAGGGATTACAGGGTAATTCCAATGTAATTCTTCACAAGTGGATTTAAAATTACTTCCCAAAATAGTTCTTCTCAAGTCGTTACGAATTCCTTCCAAAGTAGTTTTCCTTAAGTGAACGTTAGTCGATTCATAAACTCTCTAAATATAATATTCTTCAAATAATGTATTCCATATAAATAAACATCCAACAGACACGAAGTCTTCTGATAATAAATCTTCGCAAGAAAGTTTCAGCAGAAACAAAGTCTTCCAAAGGTGTATTTCGAATGAGAGATAGAACCCGCATGGGAACTAATTAACTTATATTTATATTCTTTTGCAGTATCCAAGTAGTTAAGGTGTGAAGTTACCTCAGGCACCTTTTTTCCCACGGAATTATTTTATTTCAAAAAAGAAATCGTAAAATAATTCCAAATAAAAATTGTTCTTATATATTAATTAATTTCGCAAAATAAATAATGTTTCCAAATATTCGTAAAATAATTCCAAATAAAAATTATTCTTAAATTAACAAATTTCGGAAAATAAATAATATTTCCAAATAATAAATTCTATCCGCTCTTCTTCGTGGAGCTAAGAATCTTGGCCCTGACAATCCGCATAATATAACATACGCCCCTATTTATAAGGAAAACTGTGCTTTTCCCTTAAACCAAAACATTAATTCTTCACATTCCTATTCTTGTCAGGTAATCAGCGGCTGTGTTCTTCATCCCATTAATAGACTTCAGCCTAAACTTATACTTTTGCAAGAATAATGCTCTCATCATTTAGCGAGAAACCAATTTCGCAACCTTCACTTTAAATCCATTAAAGATCGATGGCAAAATGAGGCAACATCAATTGAAGCTTCTTTATATAATAATATAGGAATAATATAGAGATGAAATGAATGGCATTAATCTAATAACATATATATATACTTCTTTATATAATATATATAATATATGTAATATAATATATAATATATACGGAATAATATTAATAATAATAATAATAATAATAATATATATGCTATCTCTTTTAATAACGTAATAATGGGAAGAATACTTATATGTATAATATTAATATATACCAATCTTTCATTATAATATATGTATAATATGATTGTATATATGATTATATGTATATATATGGAAATAATATAAAAATTATAATAATATATTTTACATATGTAATATATATATAACATATATGTATATATGCAACATAGCATAATATCTATAATAATAATAATAATAATAATATAATAATAATAATATAATAATAATATTAATGAAATAATAATAATATGTAATAATAATAATATAATAATAATATGTTGTAATATATATGTATATATGTATATATGTATCATTCCTGTCTCATTCCATATGTATATATAGCATAACAACATCTTATAATATATATATATATATATATATATAGCATATACTGCTATATATATATAGGTTCACATCCCAGCAGTGGACAAACAGGGTTATTTTTGAATACCTATCACACTGCGTGGGAATTTGTAGCAGTTGTTATACATACATATATATATGCATATATATATATATATATATATATATATATATATATATATATATATATATATCTTTATAACTCAACATATATATATATATATATATATATATATATACTATATCTATATAATATATTGTAATAATAATATGTATATATATGTATATAATATATGATTATAATCTATAATATAATGTGTACGTAATAACATGACCATAATGTAAATAACATGACAAGAAATACCAATAATAATAATAATAATATATAATAATAATATAATATATCATAATGTAACATAACGTACCATTACGTGTATTAATTACCAACCAGCCAATAATAATAATAATATAGTATAATATTTTTAAAAAAAGTCTTTAATATAATAACCAACCAATAATAATAATAATACAGCAATAATATAATAACCCAATAATAATAATAGCAATATATAACATAATATATGATCTATCAACAATAATATGTAATAATACATTTGCAATATTGTATAATATATATGTAATATGTATATAATAATAACAATAACCAATAATAACAATAGGTGCTATATATATGTAATATGTATGTATATGTAATGTATGGCATATAATAATAATCATGTAATATAATAACCAATAATATATAGCAATATTATATAATAATATATGGAAATATCATATAATAATAATAATTTACCAATAATAATATGTAATAATATGTAATATACATAATATATAATAATAATAATATATAATATAATAATATATGTATATATATATATGTGTAAATAATAACTCCAATAATAATAATAATATATATATAATAATAATAACATAGTAATATATAATAATAATATATAATAATATGTAACATAATATGAACTATATATAATATATATATCTTAATAATAATAATAATAATAATAATAATAATAATATATATATATAATAATATATATATAATAATAATATATATATATAATAATAATAATAACAATAATAATAATAATATATATATATATATATATATATATATATATATATATATATATAATAATATATATATATATATAATAATATATGAAATAATAATAATAATATATGTAATATTAAATATTAATATGTAATAATGTAATATGTATATAATATATCTTAATAATAATATATAATATAATTACGTATATATAATAATATATATATATAATAATAATATATGTATATTATATATATATAATAATAATATATATGTAATAATAATAATAATAATAACTTAATATAATAATAATAATAATAATAATATGTATATAATAATATAATAATATGTAATATATATGTTTATATATATGTATGTAATAATAATAATAGTAATAATAATATTAATATGTAATAATAATATATAATAATAATAATATAATAACATAATATATATATATATATAATAATAATAATAATAATATATATTTATAATAATAATATATATATTTATATATATATAATAATAATAATAATAATAATAATAATAATAATAATAATAATATATATATATATCATAGCTTATATATATATAATATATGTTATATATAATAATATATATGTTTATATCATAATAATAATAATAATAATAATAATAATATGTTTGTAATAATAATAATAATAATATATCTAATAATAATAATAATATATATAATAATAATAATACCATAGCAAGTTGTATGTATATGTATATAACATCAACGTATATAACCTTAACAATAATGTATGCCAGCAATATGGCATAACCAACAACAACTCAACGTAACCCATGGCATATTGTAACAGTAATAATGTAATGTAAAAATTAATTAGCAATATATGTATAATGTAATAATAATAATAATAATAACCAATAATATATAATATATATATATAATAATAATAATAATATAATAATAATAATAACAATAATGCAGTAATAATATAATATAGCTAATATATATATATAATATGCATGTAATAGCAACAACAATAATATAATATGATGTAACAATAACATGTATAATATCTTAATATGGCAATAATATATATAATAATAATAATAATATAGTATGTAATATAGTATGGAAATATAATAATAATAACAATTGTAATAATAATATATTATGTATGTAATAAATACTATTATAAATTAAAAGCAATGTATCAATAATAATAATAATATGTATATGTTTATATATATTAATAATATATATATAATAATAAATAATAATAATAATAATAATAATATAATATAATATAATAATAATAATATATATAATAATAATAATAATAACATATAATAATATAAAAAAATATATACTATTATATATAATAATAATAATAATAATATAATAATTTAATCGTGATCATAATATATATATAATAATAATAATAATATATATGTATATGTAATATATATAATATATATATATATATATATACTGGCTGCTATCTTGCCTGTATATAAATGGATAAAGATGCCGCCATATATATATATATATATATATATATATATATAATAATATCTATATAATATATATATATTGGCAGCCAATCTCTGTATAGAGCATTTTCTGGAACATGCTAGACGATTGTCAGATTTGGATGGATGATTATGTATATATATAATAACCTTTAACAATATATATACTCGCATAACTGTATATATATATATATATATATATATATATATATAACAACATATATATAAATATTATATATATATATTTACATATATATATATGTAATAATAGCAATAATAACATATATACTACTAAATTGCCTAATTTGTAATGTAATATATAATATTAATAATATATATGTTAACAATATATATATATATGTATGTAGCTGTAGATATGTTTATATATGCCCAGCAACATAATGTAATAATGTAATATGTATGTATATAATGTATAACAATAATAATAACATATATAGAGTATATATGTTATAATACATATATGTAATAATAATAATATAATAATAACAATATAATATGTAATAATAATATAATAACAACAATAATAATATAGTAATAATAACTTCTTTACTACCTCCATAACAACCATGCTCCCAACATAACTTAGCAACCACATATATATATATATATGCTTATATATATATATATATATAGCACCAATAACATATATATATATATATATATATATATATATATATATAAGCTGCCTACTTAACAAGTAACAGCACTATATATGCTATATATATATCTCTTTATATAACCTTTGCTGTATATTTCTAAAATGTATAACCTTATATATATATATATATATATATATTGTAACATGGTTGGTAAACGCATTTGGATTTAGCACTTTGCGGTTTTTGCATTGAGACATTGAGGTACAGTGGGATGATTATATATATATATATATATATATAACAATATATATATAACTTATATATATATATATAACATACTTATATATATATATATATATATATATATATATATATATATATATATATATATATAATCCATCCAATCTTCTAACTTTACATCTTTCTATAAAGGCATGCAACGATAAAAGCATATTAAAGGCATACAAAAAATTCCTCCCCCAAGGTTCCCAAAATTTTTTTAACCCGAACTTTACACAAGAAATAGATACCCTCGTAAAACAAAGAAACTTCCTAGCTACTTCCGACAAAGTATTTATATTAAAAAAAACAAGAAAAATTAACCAAATCATCAATCTCAACAATAGAATAAGGGATTTAATCAACTCGAAAGAATAAAATTATCAACAGTACACATAAACACTACAATTTAAAACCAACTCGACGAAAATATACCTAAGAATTAAAAAAAAAATCCAACTTCACATTCACAGCCCTCAACAACATACGAAACCATCTGTAAGCGAAGTAATAAAATCTTTAGCCCAAAAAATCTATTCAATCATATAATGACATATTACTTCAAAATTAGCCATAAACCTACAACACCCACCAAGAGATTATTAACCATACCGCTGAAAAATTTAAAGAAGGTACTCAACGCCATCAACAATTTTAATAATTCACAAGCAGAAGGTCCAGACAAAATCTTCAACATTCACCTCCATCATCATGGAACTAAAAAGCCAGAGCATCACTAAAGCGAATATTCAATATAGCTTCGCAGTCCAACAGTATTCCACCTTTCTGGAAACACGCATACAAAATCCCCATTCTAAAACTTAATAAACCACCCAAGAGCCCTTCATCATATACAACCATCTTATTAATATCTACAACATATAAAGTTCTCGAAAGGTTAATCCTGAACAGAATCTCCGCATTTATCCCTCTTAAAGATACGCAACATGGTTTCACTAAAAAAAACTCCAACACCACACAGCCTACCGATTTAAAACAAAATATCCTCACCGGTATTAACCAAAACTTCCACACTCCCGCACACCACTGGTTGCAAAATAATACATCTGAACTTCCTAATCGTAATTTCGAATACCTAAATATTAAATAAATAATAAATGTTCAAAAGAAAAAATATAGAATAACCATATATTCTTATATATATAATATATTATATATATATATATATATATATATATATGCT
>JABUQX010068773.1:12500-37500 GCA_015478945.1 Trachelipus rathkii | reverse complement strand
AAAAAATGATTCAAAGAATTAAGGATTACCTTTAAGAAAGTTTATTTAAGTGAAAATGTAAGATAAATATTTATTAAATATAAAAAATCGCTTCAATTAACTAAAATGTGATTAAAATTAATAATTATTAAATAAAAAGAGTGTTGATCCTAGATCTGGCAACGATTTTATTTTATCTCTAGTGAATTGTGTATTATTTTCACTTCAATGGGTTTTTCCACAGACATTGAAAGGATGTGTTTTTAATTCTTTTAAAAGAAAATGTACGATACCAATAAATGTATTAACGATTTATGAGGCAAACATTATTCCTTATTAATTATTATATTATTAGATTGTGGTTAAATTTTAGTTAGAAAAATATAAATAAAATATTAATAGAAAAATATAGAAAAATTAGAATATATAATATATCAAATATATATATATAGTATAATAATATAATATATATAATTAAAATATATAAAGATATATATATATATAATATATATATAATATTATAATATATAATATATATATATATATATAAGAGCTTATAGTTAATGTTACACCTAACCTAACTTAATCTTACCTAACCTAACCTAAAAATAAAAAGTATTAAAAAGTATTTATTTATATATATATATAATATATATATATATATATATATAAATTATAATATAAACAATATAATCATATATATATATATATATATATTATATAGCTACTATATATATATATAGTATAAAGTAATGCTTAAAATTTGCTGCCAGATTTTCCGTTTCGTTTCCGTAAACAACTTATCGTACAAGTCTGCTCGGCAAGCCGATCATTTTTTCGTTTATTAGCTACCTTCACCTATATATATATATTATATATAATATAATATATAATATATATATATATAATATATATATATATAATATATATAAATAATATTTATATATAATATATATATATATATACATATATATATAATATAGATATTTTTATAATATATATTGTAATATATATATATGTTATATATTATATTATATATATATATATATTTATATTATATATATATATATATATAATAGTATTAATAATATATAATATATATAATATAATTACGTATATATTTATAATATTTAATTTATATATAATTATGCATATTATATATATGTAATATATATATTAATATATAATATATATAATATATATTTATATTCTTATATATTATATATATTATATATATATATATAATATAATAAATATATATATATATTATATATATATTATAATATATATTATAGTAGATCATATATATATATATATAATATATATATATACGATATATATATATATATATATATAAATATAAAATAATATATATTTATATATATAATAGTATATTGTTAAGTTATATTATCAAATATATATATATATATTTATATATATATATTATATATAATTATATATTTATAGATATTATCATCATATTTACTATATATACTATATATATATACTATATATATATATTAATACTAATATATATCTATATAATATATATATAATATTAGCTATATTATATTATATATATATATATCATATATATATATATTTTATTATATATTATATAATATATTTATATATATATATTATTAATATATTTTATCATTATGTATATAGATTCAATGATACAAACAATATAAAGGTATTAATAAATCTGTAAATACTAGGAAAAATGGATATAAAATTACACATTATATATATAATATATAATATTATATTATATATATTATATATATATTATATATATATATATAAATATTTACATATATAAATATAATATTATAATATACTCTATATATATATATATAATATTTAGTAATTATATTCAAGTATTATTAAATATATATATATATATTATATAAATAATTTATATATATATATATAATTATATAATAATATATATTTTTATATCCTACATAGTTAAGATAAAATACATTTTTAATATTAAAAGAACTCTAAAAATTATATATATAGGATATATGTTATTCTTTCATTTTTATTTATAATTTATCAATTATATATATTTACTATATATATATAATATATTATATATATTTTAATTTTATTTTTTAATTAAGATATATATATATTTATAATATATATATAAATATATTATATATATATTTATAGATAGATATTGTATATAATATATAATATATATATATGCCATTATATATATATATATAGTGTATAAGTAATATATATATATAATATATATATATATATATATATATTATTTATAGTATTATAGTATATATATAAATATACATAGGGAGCATTTATAGAGAGTGTCCTTACAGTAAATTTAATACATATTTAATTTACAGCAACATTTTCATTTTTATTATTAAAATTTTAACTAATAAACCAGTTTTAGATCAGTATTACTTAATATAGTAACTGTTGTGGCATTATGTATAATTTGCTAAGCATTATTCGGGATTGATTGAATGATAAATTAAGATTAGTTTTAGTGTTTTGTTTTATTTTTGTATTACGTTTTTAAACTAAATTAGTTTTTCACATATAATTAGTATTAGAATTCGTCTTTTCCGAAAATATTTGTTTTGTGGTCGGGAAAGCAAAGCTGATGAGTGAGAATATGGTGTACTAAACGCTCGAGAGGATAACAATCCACTTTACTAACTTTCTAATCACCATTTGTAACAAGGGCTCGTGTCGGTTACCTGTTTCCAGTTAAGCTAAAGTCAATTTTTTTTTTTTAAACCTACGTTATGGAACAAATTGTACAATGCACGCATGGTGCCAGAAGCGGGTTTTTGTAAACAATGCAAAGTGAAATAAATTATAAATATAAAAATAAACTACGTAAAGTAAGGTTATGTTGAGTTACGTTAGTTTACATAGATTAAACTTTTTTAAAATATTTTAAAGATGTGGAGCTGTTTTATTACTATAGTTTAAATTTGATCTACAATTTTATTCACTTTTATGAAATGTGTTCGAATCCATGCAATAAATATGTATATGGAGGTGGAGGTGGAGGCAGATAAACATGATCGTTTAAATTCAATAGTTTGGCATTTTCCACTTAACCTGAAACTCTCGTAGTGATTTACTTTTTGTCAATGATTTGAATCTTTCATCTTTATAATATATTTTATGTCTTGGCAAGAAGCCTGGACGGCATATTTGCGAGACCTTGAATTTCATGTCCTTCTTCGTAGTTGCTGTGGCATAATTGTATATTTATTCCTACGATATTAAAATGTTATAAGGTTAAATGGTATAAGGTTAAAGAAATATATCCGAAATATAAATTTTATTAGAAATTAAATTATTAAAACCATGAGTAACACTTGGTTTAAAAGAGTTAAAATGAGAAGTTATATATGGAATAATTATATTTTTTTTACAGGAATTCTTTATTTTGAAAGGTAAGGAGCAAATCCCTCGTCTCTAAACTTAGGCACTGCTCCAACTGCTCGTTAACTTTAAATATTTGTGCTTCTTTGCCCAAATCGTTTGTACAATATTGATATGATGCACTTATCTAATTGGAAGATTTCGTCTGTGACTTCAATGGCGTTTGGAAATTCTTGGTGTAAATATACAACGTTAACATGGTTTTTCTTTTAAAAACATTCAAAACAAAAAAAAAATCTTCAAAAATGCAAAAACTAGACAAAACTAATCCTATTTTTAATTTATATCATAGTTAAGCAAAGTCAGATTGATTTAGCAGGGTCGTAGAATTATTGGTCATACTTTTGCTTTATAAACGATAAGATTCCAATTTTCATTTACCGTTCGGAATAACACATTGAATTATGTAAAGTTTAATCCTGGTTTCTTAAATATAAAATTTATGTTGGTTATGAAAAACTTAAAGACTACTTGGAGCAGACAAAATTAATAAAATGAATCGTACT
This sequence comes from Trachelipus rathkii, assembly GCA_015478945.1. NCBI lineage: Eukaryota > Metazoa > Arthropoda > Malacostraca > Isopoda > Trachelipodidae > Trachelipus > Trachelipus rathkii. Next base: position 33,574 of record JABUQX010068773.1, on the reverse strand, counting down.
TACATTTTCTAATTACTGAAGAACACAATACGCGAATTGAAAATTATTTCTCATTGGATTTATCTTAATTTTTTAACGTGAATTGAGAAAGAATGAAAGACAACATTGGTGTCAAATTTGAATTTTTCAATCTCCAACAGAAGTTAAAATGAATTTTAAAACCCCTTAAGATATTAATTTTCGATTTTCTAAAATGGTTTAAAGTTAAAAAATATTCAATAACTTAAAACACCAAAATTTTCATTATTTAAAAATTCAGTTTATTTAATATTACATTTGTTTAAATGTAAGCTTGAAGAAACTTAGTATGTTTAGGAATACCTTTCTAAGTAACTATTCTCCCTATAATGTAAGCAATTTAAGTATATTTTATGGAATGAAATTCACAGATTATGGTAATTCTACAAAATAGTAATTTTTTAAGTCTTCGATGAAACTGTTAAACACATTCCCCTGAACCCTCTCTCTCCACATACTCTCTTTCAAATATGAATCACCATCTTCTTCTTTTGCTTTTTTAATGTTTGAAAATATTTTCTTTTGGTTACTAACGTAGAATGAAAGCTGATGCTCATGATCATGGTCATAATTAATAATTGTCAATTTATTTGAATGTACATTCGGTGAGTTTCCAAAGTTTTCACAAGCTATATGCGAACCAGGTAGTGCGACATTCTCCATTATTGGTATAATTGCAGAATGATCTGAAGGTTCAGTATTTATGATTTGCATGTATTCACCATTATTCTTATTCTCCCTAGCTGTTCTGCATACCATTACCAGTATCCAAATAGTTTTGTCTAAACGCTGGTTTGTCCTAAAGTTCAGATCATACATTTTAGCTGCAACTTCAATCCTTGAACCTCCTAACTGAACAGGATTGCACTGGAAATATTTAACGCAGAATTCTCTACATCTTTTGTATACCTTACCAATTACAGCTTTATCATTAATATTCACATTTCTTCCTGCAATCACTTGACTCGTTTGATCGCACCAATATTTCACAAGATGTAAACAACGTGATAATGTTAATTGTTTATTTAAAGGATAAAAGATACTATCATCAATAACCAATATTCTTTCACCTTGATTTTCACAAAATCTGCATTTAAAACTATCTAAATAATTATATTTTCCACTTTGCCCTAGTATTAAGGATTCTTTGCATGATCGACACTTTCTATCTAAAATAAGTAATCTTCTTTCTTTAATCCATTCGTAAGCCTCTCGATTGTTCTCTATACCAGGCAATATTTCAGGATCATTTTCAGCCATTTAAAAAAAGGAAAGGAGTAAAAAAGTATCACCAACAATACCCAAAAAGTTCACTATCAAAATGTTTGCGTATAATAACTCTTATCAATTACAATTTGCCATTATGAAAGGTTCAGAGTTTGTCATACTATATATAATCTTACCTCTGGCAGGTATATATATTATCCTTACGTATATATATTAATATATATAATATATATATATATATATATATATATATATATATATATATATATATATATATATATATAATATATATATATATTTTAATATAATATATATAATATTATATATAATAATTATAGGATAAATATATATATATATATATTACTATACATATATATATATATATAAAATATATATATATAAGTATATATATATATATAATATTATAATATATATAATATATACAGGGTCCTGCAGAATTTTGAAGAAAAAATCAATTTTTGGATTTTTTTTGGATTTTTGGAGATTCGTGACGTCACGCGGGCGAAATATAATTTGTAAGCAAAAAACTTTTTTTTTTTAGTCGATTAGGTATTATTTTAACCCTAGGCGCCGTATATCTGAGTTCAAAATCTTAAAATAGGCTTGTGAGTCTAGACACAATGAAAGCAGCAACATAAAGAGTGTATTTGCTAATTAATGATAATATGTTACATCAGAAATAAAAGGCGGAAAACATGTTTATGAACATGATCTTTTGTTGGACCTTTTATAGTTTAGAAATTGAAACAGAGTTAGGCCTTGGTATGAAAGTTATTATTCTAATTGTTTTATGTCTCATTGAGTTAAATCACTTAAATATCCAATAACTTAAAAATATATATTATAAAAAATCGAACAATCCTAAAATTCAAATGCTGATTATACATGGTCAAACAGCCAGTGAAAAAATCAGTTGAAAAAAAACAGTTGATTTTTTTCCGTGCCATCCTGTTATATATATATATCATTAATATATATATATATATATATATATATATATATATATAATATTATATATATTATAATAGATATTATATATAATATATAATTATATATATATATATATAATATATATAATTATATATAATATATATTATATATATATGTATAATATATTATAGATTATATATATATATATAGTATAGATATAATATATATATATATATATATACTATATACTATATATATATAATATTAATATATAATATATATATAGATATATTATTCTCTATATTAATATGCAAACTTTTTTTTTCAATGTTAATTCTTAATTTTGTTTCTTATTTTAGGAAAAATTCTATGTTTGAACGAATACTATCGTCAAAATTGCAAATTACTGGCGTAGATTATATATATATATATATTATATAGTATATAGTATATTATATAATATATATATATATATATATATATATATATATATATATATATATATATATCAGGGTTGGGGATTTTTTATTTTTTGAGAAAAAATCAATTTTTGATTTTTTGTTTTTTGAATTTTTTTGAATATTTTGAGAATCGTGACGTCACGCGAAATATAATTGTAAACAAACTTTTTTTTAAGTTCGAATTAAGTATTTTTTAACCCTATGCCCTATATCTGAGTTCAAAATCTTAAAATCGGGCTATAGTATATGACACAATGAAACAGAAACACTAAAAAGTGTTATATTTGGAATAATGATAAACTATATACATCAGAAATAAAAGAAACATGTTTGAAACATGATCTTTTGTTGACATTTTTAAAGTGTAGAAATTTGAAGCAGAGTAGCCTTGCTATGATATTATTATTTTAATTTTTTATTTCTATTGAAATTAAATAACAAATATCCCAAAAAATTAAAAAAATATATATAAAAAAGCAAAAAATCAAAATAACCAAAAAATCATGATTTTTTGGAGCAAAAAATCAAGTGAAAAAATCAGTTAAAAAAATCAATTGATTTTTTCCGTGCTATCCCTGATATATATATATATATATATATATATATATAATATATATATAATATATAATATATATATATATATATTATATATATATATATATATATATATATATATATATATATATATATATATATATATATATATATATATATATATATATATATATATATATATATATATATATATATATATATATATATATATAATATGGTGTTTATACTTTAGATATTCAAGTTTGTTAAAAACCTTTTGGTATTTATTTCATTTAGAATTCAGAACATATTTCTTATTTTGATTCATTTAAACATTTTAATTTAAGGGCCGACATGTCACAATACACGGAATTTGAAAGTATGTAAAAAAAAGAAGGCAGAGTATTCCAGAATTTTCAGAGTATTCCAGAGGAGTACTCCATACAAGTGCGGAAAACACCTCTGTAAAGGAAAGCAACGGTGAGAAAAAGTTCTAAAGGGGGTTCCTAAAACCCCTAATAACTTCTTAATAGGTTGTCTACTGAATGAAACAATAAAATCGTTCCAGGAAAAGGGATGAGAAAAGGAATCATCCAGAATAGAGGAAGGTTTGAGAGCCTATGAGAGGAAGGCTTTTGAGTATCTCTATAGCGGTAGGGGGGATGGAGTAAACATAACCTTACTTAACTTAACCAAACTTTTATTATTATAAAATTTATTTCACTTTCCATCGTTTCAATAAACAACCAAACAAGAAGTTATATAAATATATAGGAAAAAATTCAAACTATTCTCATTATCCGCGCGCAGTTCTGTATTTTGTTCGATAACGTAATTTATGAAAAAAAATTGACTTCAGCATCATTGGACACAATGAGCATGAGCCATATATATATATATATATATATATATATATATATATATATATATATATATAATATATATATATATATATATAATATATATATATATATATATATATATATATATATATATATATATATATATATATATTCTACAGATTACCACCACTCACGGGCTGGGCCCTTTTCAAGGAGGGGGCAGGAAATAAAATACGGGAAAACCCACCCAAGCCCAAGTCTAACGCAAATCTCTTAGATGAGCGCAGACGTGGGTTTTAAAGAGAGGAAGATTAAATACAGTTGGAAAACAGAAGATGGCAAGGAGTTCCGCAGAACAGAAGTGGCTGGAAAGGAAGGAGCACCACAACGAACGAGTCTGGGGATTTCAATACCTACGCAAAATTCATGCGAGAGCATGGCACCCCTTCATACGAGGCAACGCAATGGAAGGTGGATGCAGAGCCAACTCCCTGGAGCATTCTACCGTTGTAGTATTTATAGTAAAGAGATAGTGAGTCAACGTCACGTCGCAGAGATAGAGGGTCAAGAGAGTTTGAAAGTAGGGGGACAGTTTATTAGTCTCTTAGCTTTAGACTGAACTCTATCCAATGGAAGAGTGGAGCCGGAGCCCCCCCCCCAGATGGGAGAACAGTATTCCAAACCAAGGACGAATAAGGCTCTTATATAACTGGAGTAGCTGTGCATAAAAAAAAAAATTCCCGCAACCTGAACAGAACTCCCAGCTTCTTTGTTGTGATGTGAGGTTTCCAAGACAATTTTTTGTGTAATGTTCAGATCAAGAATGTTTATGTTGTTTTCAGGTGAGACATTAGAACCATCGAAAAGAAAATAGGGAAAGTTAGAGGGTGTTTTTAGAGGAGATGTAAAGAAGTTGAGTTTTGAAATAGTTGAACTTCACAAGGTTGCGGCGGCCCCGACGCGGAAATACTATCCAGGCGGCAAGAATAGAATCGGGAAAGTTGAAGACGAGAAGGCAACCCGAGAGTCTAGTACAAAAAGAGAGCAGATTGTGAAATGAGTGGGAAGAATGGAGAGTGAGTAGTCGGCAAAGAGTGAACAGAGTAAGAAGTACAGCTGAGGAGATCGTTTATGAAAGTAAGAATAAATTTAATAAACTGCAACCTTGAGGAACACCAAAGATTAACAGGAAGGAGGAAGAAAGTCGCTACATCAACGAGTGCTGATAGAGCAAAAGAAGAGAAAGAAAACTAGACAAGAGTAAGCAAAAGAGAAGGAGGAACCCAAAGGAAGGAAGCTTAGAGAGTAGTGACGCATGCCATACTCGATCAAAAGCCTTTGATATGTCGAGCGCCACCACACAAGACTCCCCATAGTCCATATATATATATATATATATATATATATATATATATATATATATATATATATATATATATATATATATATATATATATATATATATATATATATATATATATATATATATATATAGTTCCTATTATGTTTTACGCCTCATTCAATTTAGTTTTTTTTTATTTAGTTTTTTTTTAAATACTGTTAGTATATGATACTAACAATGAATTTAAATGGGAACGAACATGATCAAAAAGTTTTAAGTATTAAAAAGATGTAAATATTTAATAGAATCGCACCTTTGCGCAGTGCCCAACATTGTACGTTTGGCACTACGCACCAACGGAAAATAGAAATTTCTTAATACCATTAAGATGAAACAAACATACGCTTTTTTTTAATTTTGTTCAAAGGAAAATGTGTTCGAATTCATGCAATCGATATTAAAAGCACATTTACACATAAATAAAAAAAATTAATAGTAGGTTGCTTTATATATATCATAGCTGCGGAGTCGTAAAATATATATATATATATATATAAACAAAAAAAAAAATATATATATATATATATATATATATATATATATATATATATATATATATATATATATATATATATATATATTATATATATATATATATATATAATTATATAATATATATATATATATATATATATATATATCAGCGTCCCGAAAGCATCATGCATGTAACTAAAAAACTATAACAGCTACAGGAAAATAAATAACATCTTATTAATCAGGAGACATTTTTATCGATGAAATTAATAAAAAAAAAATAACGCTTTTTAAAAATTTAAAATTGTTAAAAATGTTGGAAAACTGTATGATAATTATCGTTTTTGAGAAGTACGAAAAAACTCTGGCGCTCGGAAGGATGGCCAATGTTGCCAAATGTTGATTTTTTTTAAAATAAACGATACCCCAAGCGCGTTTAAAACCAGAAAGATGGACAGGAGTTGGTGGTTGTCTCGGGCCTACCGGGGGACTACGGAAGGGACTTCGTCTCCCCCTCTTTCCCACCGTCGGCTCGAACCCCCTAAAAAAAACAAAAAAAAAAACATTTTTTCCAGAGCATAATAAGAAAAACAATATTTGGTAACTCTTGCTCTCGTACTACTGCAGAAATGAAAGCTTACTCAGAGCGTACGCCTCCAGACCTAAGATGATACTAATATTTAAGGTGTTATTAATAAATATTAGAATAAAATACATTTTTTTAAAGTTTCATCGATGAAATTGCTTGCTGAAATCAAAAATGTTATTTATTTTTCAGTATCTGTTATAATTTTTTAGTTACATGCATGTTGCTTTCGGGATGCTGGCCATATATATTACTATATAATATTATATATATTTATATATATATATATATATATATATATATATATATATATATATATATATATATATATATATATATATATATATATATATATATATATATTAAAGTCTAGAACGTATGTTACACAACGAAAGTTAAAGTAATGAACTAATTATTTTGAGAAATTTTACTTTTTAATTTTTTTTTTTTAAATAAAACACAAAAAAGAATTAATATTAATTTTAGGCACAGGTGTTGCCGGGAGCGCGCGGTCTGCAATGCATTCACGGCATCATGTATACCACCCTATGGTATCGCTAATTAAAAAAAAAACGTATAGATGGCATCAACATTCATAATTATGCTTTACAAACTTTAGGTACATAAATCAAATTTAAACTGAAATAAATTATCTAGGTTAGTAATTTTTGTAGATTATGTGTGGATAGCAAATATATATAGTATATATATATATATATATTATATATAATATATATATATATTATATATATATATATATATATATATATATATATATATATATATATATAATATATATATATATATATTCAGTGGCGGGCTCGTGGTCAAAATTCTTGAGTAGGCAAATCAATATATATAAATATATATATATATTAATATATATATATATATATAATATATATATATATAATATATAATAGATATATATATATATATATATATATAATATATATTATATAATATATAATGTAATATTATATATATATATATATATTGTACTACATTTATTTATAAAGGATTATTTTGTTTTTTAAATTGACTGCTACTAGGAGTCGGCAGGCAATTACAAGAGGTTGCCTAGACTTAAGAAAAACGAGACATTATTTTTCTGTCAACCTCAATGAGAGTAACAATTTACCACATGATCGCTAATATTTTAAAACGGGAATCAAGTTTGAAATTTACGACGGCGGCCACATATCATCGAAGCCTTCGAATGGATTAAAATATATATATTATATATATATATATATATATATATAGTATATATATATATATATTAATATATATATATATATATATATATAAATATATTATATATATATACAATATATATACGCTGACTTTTTAAATTTTTTGGGTTCACTAAAGCAAGTAGGCGTTGCCTACTTTGCCTACCCCAAAAGCCGCCACTGATATATATAATATATATATATATATATATATATATTTAATAATATATATATTATATATAATTATATATATATTATATACCCTATATATATAATATATATATATATATATTATATATATATATATATATATAATATATATTTATAAACTTTCCTTTTACTTTATTAAAAATTTTATTTAAAAATTTGAAATAATTTTAGTTATTTTCTAAAATAATTATTATAATTTTTCGTAGGTACACACGTTCTTAGACTTTTTTTACCATATATATATATATAATTATATAATATATTATATATACTATAATATATATATAATATATAAATATATCTATATTATATATATATATATATATATATATAATTTATATACATATATATTAGTATATATATATGGCCAAAAACTTATAAAGAAAAGACCCGGCATATATCTCTAAAACCTAAGATAGGTTACAAGAAACTAATAGACCATATATGGAATCAGCGTATGAAAATTTGTATGGAAAATAATATTTTTTTTTAATATTTCAAAAACCAAGATAGGTACAAGAAAACTAATAACATATGAAATCAGCGTATAAAATTTGTATAAAAAAAAGGATTTTTTTATTTCCTAAAAAACATATTTGGAATCTGCGTATGAATTTTTTTTATTTTTTTAAGGGGGCCGTCAAGCCGACGGTGGAACAGAGGGACGAAATCCTCGTGCCGTAGTTCCCCGGAAGGCGAGAGACCCCGACTCTTTGCATCTTTTTGGTTTACGCCTATTTTTTTTCTTTTTTTAGTTTAAAAAAAAAAAATCCTTTTTATTCATACAAATTCATACGCTGATTCCATATATGTTATTAGTTTTCTCTGTACCTATCGTAGTTTTAGAGATTTAAAAAAAAAATAAATAATTTTCCATTTACAAAATTTTTTACGCTGATTCCATATATGTTTATAGTTTCTTGTACCTATCTTAGTTTTAGAGATATCATGCGGGTACTTTCTTTAGTCTTCATATATAATATATATATATATATATATATATATATATTATATATATATATATATATATATATATATATTTATTTATTTATATAAAAATATAATATATATAAGTATATAATATTATAATATATAAATATATATATTATATATATATATAGGCACTACTTTTAAAAGGAAGTTACATAAAAAGTCAAAAATAATCTAAAATCGCCGAACGCTGCTCGTGCATCCCTGCAGTGTCACGTGTTAGCTAAAACTCCCAATAAGAAGGAGCGCTAGAGTTTACCACAAGTTGCTTTTTTTTTATGTCATGTTAATTTTTTGTTAATTTTTTTTTTTAATTATTTTTTAAGGGGCTCGAGACGACGGAGGGACAGAGGGTGGGACGAAATCCCCCCGTCGTCCCCGCTGAGGCCGAGAGACTCTCCCCTCCTTTTAGTTTAAAAAAAAAAAAAAACTTATTGGCAACTTTAACGCACTATTGCCTTGAAATAATCGAAAAAAAATTGATTACATCGTTCATTCGATACATATCGGTTAACTTCCTTTTAAAAGACCTCTTCCTATATAATATATATATATATTATATATATAATATATATATATATAATATATATATATATATATATATATATATATTATATAAATATAATATATATATATTATATATATATATATAGTGAGACTATAAGTAAACCTATATAATATTATCCTTAAATGAGTGAATATCGATATGAGATACAATTCTACCATAAACTCTCAAGTCGCGGAAATCTCTCTCTCAAGCTTGTAACATTCCTTGAATCTTCCTGCGACAACGGTACTAAGTCTACCCAACCAGTGAACATTCCTGAGAGAAGTTTGGTGCATACAACGCGTGCAAATTGCCTATAGCAGCCTCCTTTGATATAGTTTTAGTCCCACCTGAAGAATTCTCACAAACGAGCTGCTGACCGTGTCGTACAACAACGATAATTGTGCCTCGACTCGACCAGACTTACTCCCTCAAGTTGGTTGACCGAGCAGAAGAGTTTGAACATTGTAAGATTATTTAAGTCCCAAATATTTCTCTAATTTTAATTCGCGTACCTCTCAAAATTAGCTGTGATTAGATAACAGAGCCTACTTAAATTCCTGAGAAATATTTAACATCAACATACGTTGATTACTGAAAGTTCATGTTCTCACTTAGTTATAAGAGAGAAGTTCCCTATTAAATTTTTAAATATTTGATAAATAATAATGAAGATTAGGTATAAATGGAACATAAAAGTAATTGAATTTTCAATAATCAAATATATTATGCGAACTAAACATTTTAATTGACCTCAAATTGAGGAATTGATTTAATATCTTCTACTGCTTTGATAATAGATAAATATCTCATATTATTTTAGAATAATACACTTTATTCACATATCATTATTTAGGTAACGGAAGTAGATATTGAAATGAAAATACTAATTAATTAAATTTAATAATATAAATTCTAACCAGTTGCGCCCGTTAGTTAATAATGGAACATATAATTTCAACAATATAGGATTCAGTAGTATCCATATATTTATGTGTTGTACTATGCTCCATGCTGTAAATCTTACAAAAAAAATTCCTTGTAATGCAGAGGTAACGCAAGGTAATCTAATATATTGTATACACTCTAGTGTTTTTTTTAATTGGGAGAAATTTCCTATTTTAATAAATAAGATAACAATTCATTATATAAGTTATATGTTAACATAATGAGTAAATTAACAGAATTTGTAAGAGGTATACAATATAATACTCTGACACACATATTTAGGTGTAATATATAATCAGAGTAAAAGGTTATGACTTTACCTTTAAATCCCATCTATCTGTATGATTTGTGATTATATAGCCTCGGTTGATAAATCGTTTTATTTAATCCGAAGGCATTAACAGAGAGTATATAAAATATTAACATAATTCTCCATATGCTGAACAATTGTGAAATTTATAATTTTAATAAGACTATTTACTAGAAGAGATATTTTCTGCAATGTCGCAATAGCATATCCAATAAAAAACAATATAGAAATCAGAAAAGTCGCAAAAATTGCCAATTATTTACAAAAAGAGATTAGTAACATATAATGAAATTTAGTGATGGTGGTTTACTCGTAGGTATTGTAATATCTCTTATAAGCAGTAACTGATGAATGTAAGATTGTCCCAGCATAAAATATTGATTAATTTTGTTTACAAAAGTTGACTCCGGTCACTTTTAAGTTTTTTGCAAATACTTTCCAATTTAATTTGTTGACGAATAAGAAATGAACGCATGCAATATTTGAATGTGACATTATTAAGAGAAAAATAGGCGAAAAGTTCTTTTTTTCCGTTGTCAACATGTACAGTGAATTTGGACCCTGTTTGTTTTTACGACTCGTCAGTTTTTGATTTGTTTTTTTTTTGATTTTTTTTATAATATATTTCGTAGTATATGATTCCTAACAGTAAATTTTAAGGGGTTCGGACATGATTCAAAAAATATATAGGACCAGTTACGTTTTACGGACTCCGTCTAGTCTTTTAAATTTTTTTTTTTTTTTAATAAAGGAATAACCCAAGGGGTAACCCGCAAAGATGCAAAGGGTCGGGGTCTCTCGGCCTTCCGGTGTGGGGAAACCGACAGGGTAAGACTATTTCCCCCCCTTCGCTTGGGGAGGCAGGTACTTCCAGGAAACCCCCCTAGCTCTTTCTGGTATTTTCGGGTGTCACTGCGGGCCCACTTAATGGGTATCCTCCGGCCCCTCCCACCTTAACGGGTGTTTGGAAATATGGAAAATACGTTCGTACCCCCAATATACTGTTCTCCCCTCCGTGCCGGCTATCTCGAGGCTCTCCCCCTATATTTGCTATTCACAACTATTCCATTTTTTATTTAAATTTTTTTTTATTTTTTTTACATTTTTGTCTAATAAGCTTTACACGCTCTTGATTCCAAAATATGTTAATATTTGGATTTTCTGGTAAGTGTCGTAACTTTTGAGATATTTCATTTATGAATATATATTTTTTTTTTTTCTTTTTTTTATTTTTTTTTTTTTTTTACTTTTTATTATAATAGCCTTATGACGTGATTTCAAAATATGCAATTTAGGTTTTTCTTGTTAAGTTTCTCCAAAGGGAATCCAACAAAACCTAACTTAATCTAACTTAACTTGATGGATGATATTATGATATATATTATATTATAATTTATTAATATATATATATATATATATATATATATAAATATATATAATTAATATATTATTTAAGGTATATATATATATATTATAATATATATATATATATATATATATATATACTATATATATTAATATATATATTATATTAATAATATTTATATATATATATGATATATTTAATTATATAATATATATATTTATATAATATATATATATTATTATATTAATATATTATAATATAAGTTGCTTCACTAAATTTAAAAATACTTAAACTATATCGTATTTATTTATATCATTTTACCTAGCTTCTTTTCATAATAAAATTTCATAAATGTATTCGATAATTATTCAAATATTTATCGATATATTTCTAAATGTACTTACGATTCTTATAGGTAAGGAAAGTATACCTTTGTTCCTATATATATTATTAATATATATATATATATATATATATATATATATAATTATAATATATATTAATATATATTATATATTAAATATATTATATTTATAATATTAATATATATATATATATATATATATTAATATATATATTAATATATATATATTATTATATATATTATTATTGTAGGACCTGTTATGTTTTAAGGACTCCGTCAGTTTTGATTTTTGTGTTTCTCTAGTTTTTTATACTACTAGGTAAATTCTGGTCACATTATTTCTGTTTTCCCTCACATCAGCTTTGAGCCCCTAAAAATTGAATGTATATCATAAGATGATACCATCTTTTTACCAGTTAGAGGACTCGAGATCATGAATACCTTAATAAATAAGTGAGTATTAAATATTAATATAATATATAAGTGTATAGTGATATATATTAATGTAGAAAAATAAACATGATTTTCATAATAATATATAATATTAAATATAGTATAGGTAATACCAGTATTACGGTTATATATGAACGGGACTCCGTCATTAAGTATATTTAAATATAATATTTTTATTTTTTTTTTTTTTATTTTTTTAATATATATTAATATAAATAAAGATATATAAATATATAAGAAGAATCTACATATTAAATTCCTCTTCTTTTTCTTAATCATCAACATGAAAGGTTATAAAAATAAACACTGATAAAATTAAAAAGTAAGATAAAAATATAAAATGTTGTGATTCACACCAAATTAGAACTTGTTGAGAAGTGTATATACTTTGGAAAATATTGATATATTTTCCATATTTTGTTTCCCTATTTTTTTGCTAAGGAATAGATATATTTTCCAATTTTTTCTTCGACTCTTTTTCTATGAAGTGTAGGATGGAATGGTGAAGATGGTCTAGCTTCATGATTTTATAAATGGATTTATAATAGGCTAGGCTACTTTAAATACATTTTGTGAAATATTATACATGAGAATCTTACAACTGCTGCACTCAATTTTATGGTTTCGGTAGTACTAGAGTTTTATACACTCCCTCTCTCATAGTTCCAGTGGGAAGTGAATGCACTGAAATCTGCCAGGTGACATAACCTAAACTTAACAATTACCCCATTTTTTCATATTACTTCATATTATTATTATTTTGGTAATGATATAGCAGAGCCGCATCATCACCAATTTTTATAAAAATCACAGATAGACTATAAAAAAAGGATTATCTCGCATGTAATAAAAAACGTTAAACCGCGCTCCACCCTTTAGGAACATACACACAGCTTTACAAGCCGTGTGTCAAGTTTAGTCTAAGAAAAACTTCCAGTATCAGAATTTTCACTCTCATTCCACTCTCACTCTTGCATACGGTTAGGCTCCCCGCATCGTTTCACGCAGCCCTCTCATGACTATATGTGTTTTTTATATTTATATGTTTTTTTTTTTATGTTAATTATACACAGAGTAAATCTGTTGTGTATAGGTCTCTACTTATATATACATAATATTCTCTTTTTTATTATTAACCTGTAATCATATATGCGTGTTGTACTAAAAATGGATGCGATTCGAGCCAGAACCCTAATTTTCAGTTATTTATTGGTTTTTTATTAGAAAAGCCAATGGGAAAATTTTAAACTTTGAGAGGTTGTAACTTTTTTCCTAAAGACGAAAGTCATTTTCATTTTTATTCTTCAATATTATTTTTTAAGAGTCTATCCTGTTGATTTAGCTTTTACGAATACACTATATGATTGTCTTGCAGGTGTATTTGTGTGACATATAAAACTTTTACCTACTTTTACCATTTAATTTTATTTATTTTTTTAATTTTTATTGTATAATTCACTCTCAGAACTTCAACTATCCTTTCATTCTTTTATTCATCATCTGCTTTCATGTGCTGCACACATCTACTGCTTTATTGACCACAAAGTTAAATAAGTTCTACAAATTGGTGAATTAGTTCACTTTCTGGATATCTGAATAGTAAGAATTATATGTCACAGGGAAGGGGGCATCAGAATTTTAGAGATACAATTAGGTGGGGCATGGCCAAAAAAGGTTGGGAAGCACTGCTCTTGATAAACTAACGATAATAGAATAAGTACTTTTTAATTGAACACACAATTTTTATCACTTTACAGAAACACTTAATTCACTTTATTCACATTTGTGTAAAACAATCTTACGAAACACAGGCAATTTTATTGAAATTAATAACTTCCTAATAAATTAATTTAAACTTAAGTTTATGTGCACTGTCAATAACACTCTATTATCTTTTTTTAGAGCATATTCGTGGCTAAGTTCCATAATAAACAATCGAAACAATTTCGGTGCCTCGCCCAACGCCCCATGGCAAGTGCTCAAATTAGTGCAGATTCAGTATATTTTATTGCCATATTTAAACTCTATCGATGTAAAATACTAAACTATACTGTTAATTAATAATATAATGAAATAACCAGAATTAAAAAAATAATGGTCAAAGCAAATATGAGTGATCTCGAGCGATTATAGATTGGTTCTTTTGAAGGAAATTATCTTACAACACGACTAGTCATTATAAGCTGCGTTTCCCCGAGCCCGAGTGCAGCCCGTGTGCACATAGGGTCTGAACTACATGGCATTCGTTTCCAGAGCCCGTGTGCGCACTTCTACGTCACGTAATATAACCGTCCATAGTTCAAGAAGCGCCCTCCAGGTCTCAGTTTAACATTATATCGATTTCGAGTGAATTATAATTAAATAAAAAGTGACGGGCTCCATGCACGACAAAAAAATTATTTTACCAACATCAGTGTAGGATATTAATAGTACTATATTAATATTATATATATAATTTTAATAATAATTATATTTAATATTAAATATATATATATATATATATTAATATAGTATATATATATATATTAATATATATAATATTTATTATATAGTTTAATTTTTAATTCGTTTTAGCTTATGATCGTTTGTACTTCGCGTTTTCATAGCCTAATACCTATAGGTGACAAGGCCTCTCAATATTAATTCTATGTAACTATACGCGCCTTAATAGGCATATTTGCCTATGATAATTTTTATAAACCTAGCGTAGTGTAAGTATAAGTGAGCTCCTGTTATATATAATTATATTAATATATTATATATATTAAATAATATATAATAAATTAAATATATATATATATATATATATATATATAATATATAATATAATAATATATATATATATATTATATATAATATTATATATATATATTATATAAATTTATATAATATTATATATTAATATATATTAAGTTGAATGTCAAGCTAATAGTATATGTTTACAAATTATTTTTCGTAATTACCGAGCATTCCCAGCGGATTGACGGTATATACGTAGTAAATAAATAGTATTGAATAATATTAAATTATGATTATATATATTATTAATAATATATATAATATTAAATATATATATATATATTAATATTTTATATATAATATTTAATATAATATTATTATATTATTTATATATATATAATATATATTAATATATATATATATTATATTATATAAATTAATAAATAATATATTATATATATAATTATATATTATAATATTATATATATATATATTAGAGGTCTATTAAATCTACTTAGGTAGAATATAGTCATTTTGGACTCAATGCTCTATAATCATGTTCTAATTAATATATTATAACATATTGACCATATTATAATTATTATATGTAATAATCTTTGAAGATGTGGGCAACCTCTCACCGATACAAACTTTTTTGATCTCCTTTAGTCTCATCAATTTCTTTATCAAATATGCGCGCTTATAATAATCTCTTTTGTCTGTGTGTTGTGACAAGTATTATCTCGCATTCATGTGGTTCCGCAAACTTTTTTCTGCTTCGCCAAAAGTCCGCTTTCGTTGACTCATACTCTCCGGCAAACTCTGAGATCTTACTTTCTACGAGCCGGAGTCCGCTAAGTCCGAGAGTCTCGCAAGGATTCACCACAAGCTGCATATAAAGTATATCCATTCTTTGGCTCATCTCGTCACGCACGTCTAAGATACACATATATTGTACAGGTCAAAAAATAGATAGGTTAAATATATCTACGCGTGAAAATTCGTAAATGCTGCTAAATTTAAAATGAATTAAATATTTTTACCTATGATGTGTCTTTACCACAAGTCGTATTTTAAAAATCCCCTTTATTGTGGAGGTTCACGAAAAGAACAACACTTTTAATTTTCCAAGTATTACAGTAATACTACGACAACAAATTAAAATAATATATTAATTTAATTTTTACATTATATAGTTATATATCATCTCCTCACATTAATATGATATATTACTCTAAATATTCTAGAGCTTTTCTTCGAGGATATTTTACCTAGGCCTTATTCTTTCTGCTAATAAATATAGCTATATAGTTAATAAAATTTACTTAATATATACCGAAATAATGTGATATAAATATTATTTAATATTTTTATCAAAATGACTAATTAATATATTAATTTGTAAATAATTTTTAACATTAGTATAATCAAATATTTAATTTCAAGTTTATATATTAAATAATAGTTTTATTGTATTTTAAGACTAATTATTATATTTACTTTTTAGCAATTTTAAATTTTAAATTATTACATTTTTAACAAATAGTTATACTTACATAAATTTTTTATGTTTAAATCAAGTTAAAATAAAAAATATCCCTCTCAAAAACATTTTCTATAACCCTACATTCACATTTTCGATTATTTTTTTTCTCATCGATAATAATGATCTTATTTTCCGGTTTAATTAAATATAATAATAATTTATTTTAAATATTTAAATACTATTTGAATCAATGTTAGGTCAGCCTTAATATTCCATTGTGTTTAGTGTTAACAAATAACATTAGCAAATATATTAAAAAAAAAAAAAAATAGAAAAAAAAAAAAAAACTGCGGAGTAATATAACACAACTAATCATATATATATATATATATAATATGTTCAATATATATATAATTATATATATAAAATATATTAAATAATATAATATAAATAATATAGTAGTTTATATTATAATATATAAACTATATTATATATTATTATTAAATATATATTAAATAATATAATATATAATATATATATATAATAATATAAAATATATATTATATTATATATTATATATATATAATATATATATATATATATATATAATATAAATATATATAATTAAGTATATATATATTCTATATAATATATTTTAATTAATTATGTACTATATAAATACATTTACCAATAGCCTTTAAATTCTTAAGTTAAGTAAGTTTTAAGTGAAACTTAAATATTATGCTCAACTATAATGTATACTTAATCAAGTGTTATGTAAATTTTGAAGTTCTCAACTGTTAGGGCAGTCTTAAAATTCTAAAGTATTAGGTAAGTCTAAAGTATTACAGAGGTGAGGGTATACGTATAAGTTCCCTTCATTACGGCATATCTTGATAGAGGATCTCCGAACTCTTTTATGAGTGAACTAATCTGATGGGTAGATATTTTTACCGGTTGAATATTGATATTAGGTTAGTTAAAAAATAAAATTAAAAAATTTAAAAAAAAAAAGTCCATATTTCATTACAAATTGAAACTGTCCGAATCATAAATGTATATGATTTTCTAATATAAATATATAATATAATAATAATTATTTATTATTATATAATAATATTATATATAATATAGCACCTTATCAATAGTTATAATTACTGATATATATAGATAATATAACCAAAAAAAAATCCATATTTATCCTAATATACACATATTTCAATACGCTGATTCCATAATATGTATAGTTAAGTTTTCTTAATTAATATAACTCAATACTCATAAGCTTAAAATAAATATTAACCATTAGCGGTTATGCTAATTTAGGTAATAAGTGATTCACACCACACACTAACACACATACACACACATCACTACACAACTAAACATCAACACACTCAACACACCACACTAACACACCCACACACACACTAACACAACACACACACACATATAAATTATATTATTTATAATTAACTCAAACTTTACTATTCCCTAAAAACTGGATATAGTAATAAGGTAGCGTAATTAGTCACCGTGAGTGAAATAAAAGAAAGTAAGTAGTAAGAATACATGAGACAAAAGTTGAGAAAAGAAAGATTCACAGTCACCTTATACACCGCTACCTTTTTTTAATACTACTATTTAGTGTGAAGGAACTCGTCTGAGCTAGTCAAGAAATCCACCCTAGAGCTAATATCATCACGGTAGTGTAGCTCGCTACCAATCATTGTCGTCTGGTTCGAATGTGGGGTTCATCCTTTGTTCCCAGGTGGGCCACAACCTTACCCCTTAACAAAAACGTTCATTCCACTCCATTATGCAACCTTCTTTTAAACCTCTGAAATAGTGTCGTTGGACAGCCGAAGTTGGTAAACCTCTGGGCTAGAGACGGTGCACTTTGATACAGAGAGCTAACGCGAGTTACTAAACGGACATAGTTCTATGTTCACACACACACTCTCCCAGGGATATATAATCGTATTGAATACTCAATTTACAACAATGCACGCGAAAGACCGAGAACGACACAATCTACACTACACAAATGAATAGAGAACGAGCGACAACTAACCACTACACATACTCAATTGCGATACATCTCGACTTATCATAACAGAGCACAGACGCAACACACAACGTACAACACTACAATATCCTAGCGCAACATAACGTTACAGAACAAGTCGAACTAAGCTAAAGCAACTAAAAAAAAATATATAATCATCCTCCTTATACAAACCGATGTCACCATCCACTTTCCAACTATGACTTACAATCCATACTCAAATACGTACCTTATTCTTTAATATATTCTCTTCATTATTTAATCTTTCTCTTCTATAACCTACCATCATCATAAATTAATCATAATACGTTATATCATTATTATTCTCATCTGTTTATTAATCTATATTTATATTAATATGTACTAATAGTAACATCAGCCTATATTAATATATATATTATATAAAAGAAATTTATAGACTTAAAAAATATATTTATTAATAATTTATATTATTATAACTATCAGATATTCACTATTACTACTACTTTAATTCCTAAGCCTTTATAAGTAATACTAAAATTAACTATGCTATTAAATATCTAATTATATTATTATTTGGATCAAATGCTCATTCTTAAATCTTTACAGAAAATATATGAGATGCATACTCATAAGATATTAATGATCTTATACTATTTTACATCCTCTCATTACAATAACTAGAAAAGTATATATTAATTAAATAAATAAATTACTATAACTCCAAGTAAATATACTATTACCTTGCCTTTATACCTATAAATAAAATCTTTCTCCTATAATTTAAATCCACTAATGCTATTCTCCTGGTAATAAATCTCATACATGTTTCTCTATAGATATCAATTTACTTATTATTAAAAAAGAAATTTTACTAAGTATTATAGCTTCCAC
Source organism: Trachelipus rathkii (assembly GCA_015478945.1). Lineage (NCBI taxonomy): Eukaryota > Metazoa > Arthropoda > Malacostraca > Isopoda > Trachelipodidae > Trachelipus > Trachelipus rathkii. The sequence goes on along the minus strand of JABUQX010068773.1, from coordinate 13,490 downwards.
TAGTAAAATTGAAATGAAAAGCAATAAAACACAACCCACCTTTGTATCTCTCTGATGCAATAAACTATTGTCTTCCACACTCTTTACTCATTAAATTTAATCTTTAATTTTCACACCTACATACATTCTCACTGCGATTAGGGACATGGCTCACATATCCATCTTATACAAAACACAAATAACCATAAAATATAAATGGAAATACTTTCATCACCTCTAGGACATATAAGTATCATGCTACCACGTTAATAACAATAATTCCGTCTCACTCTTATTACCATCTATCAGAAATCACCTAGAGAGCATACTGCTAACACACCATAATTGTCCTCTGCGTCCAAATTCAATCTTCCTGGATCAGCATTCACAAACATCACTCACAAGAGATAAACAGTGAATAGAAAGTACCCCTCCGCGTCAATCTAATTCATATTGATTAGAGTTATAGCGAACCTATTCCGATGTGCTCTAATTACCTATATTCCGTCAGTTAATAGATTAATGGATATATTGAGAAATACTATGTGGATTGCAGCCACCAACACATACCACTTTCTATACTGAGCTTCTCTTTATGATCGTAACATCGCAGAACAATAGTCGACGATCAGTGGTCAAAATGTGAAATATAATAGATAGTATATATATACATATAAGTTAGCTCACCTGCCTACATCTTGCACGACTTGGTTGAGTACATATACTATATAGTAACGGCGAAATTCAGCGATTTAATATATATATGTACACATGCTCATTATCATCAGTATAGAAGTGAGTATTAAATCGTCGATCTTATAGCACTCGACTTACTTATAATTAGATGCTAATTAAATATCTAGTAAAAGAACCTGTAACATAATTCAAGTCATTCACATTACATCAATTTAATCTGGCACATGCATTATGACACTAAAATAACTTCAGTAGACATGCAATTCCTTGTTTTACATAATGATTAAATCACTATGACATAGCTGCCGTAGTTGC
>JABUQX010068773.1:0-7500 GCA_015478945.1 Trachelipus rathkii | reverse complement strand
ATATATTTAATATTACTGTAGACTATCGCACAAGCTAAGCCTCGAACGAACATATTTGTTCTCGGGTACCTTTCACCTGTTACAATTCCTTCTTTCGCTCTAGTTTCGTTGGTGCGTCAAATCCTGGTAATTATATTCCTACCGATATTTAAAATGTGTCAATAACTAGAGTTAAATGGCCAATATAACGTTAAAGAAAGATAGTGCGAAATATATGTTATCCGAACGTCTTAAGAAAGTCACTTACACACTGATAATAAGATACCATGTGAAGTCAACACGTGTAATGTTAAATATAGATTAAAGATGACGCGAAGTTCAGTATAATCCTTAAGGCAATACCATTATCATTTATACTGATTTGTTTCTATACAGGAATCTGTTGTATTCCTCGACAGTGAGGAAGGCAACATCACATTCGTCTACATTCGAGAACTGCATGTGGCATCTGCGTGCCTGTCGCACAAACTGCGTACGTTAACTCGAGGTAAATATTATAATGCTATGGTGCTCGCACACAAAATCGTTGTACAATATAATAAGACATGTAGTGCACTCTATAATGTACGACCACATAATATGAGATATAATTTGGCGTCTGTGACATTCAAATTAGCGTTTTGGAGTGAAGATTCTTGTGTTTAAAATAATTAATACATAACGTAATAAAACATGTAAGGTTTTTTTCCCCTTATTTTAAAAACATTAATCAAAAACAAAAAAAAAATCTTCTAAAAATATGCAAATAAAACTAGTACAAAACTAATCCTATATTTTAATGTTATATCATAGTTAAGTCAAAATGTAACAGATTGTGATTTTAAGTCAGTGAGGTCGTATATATATATGATAAATATTGGAGCAGACAAAATATTACTAAATAATATGAATCGCCTCCCCTCCAACTATCATACATTTAATCGTAATTACTAAATAGAACATCAATAAACGCCGAATTGAAAATTATTTCTCTTGAATTTAATTGTTTAATATCCTTATATTAACAAGTGAAATTGAGATAAGAAAAATGAATAATGGAACAACAATTTGGTGCAAATTTGATTTATTCAATTCTCAAAACTAGACAGAAGTTAAAATGAATTTTAGAACGCCTTAAGATATTAATTTTCGATTTTCTAAAATGGTTTAAAGTTAAAAAATATTCAATAAATTTTAAACACCAAAATTTTCATTTAAAAATTCAGTTTATTTAATATTACATTTTTAAGTTTAAATTTAAGCTTGAAGAAATTTAATATGTTTAGGAATACCTTTCTAAATAACTATTCTCCCTATAATGTACACAATTTAAATATAGTTTATTATATGAAATTCACTGCTGAGGGGGATTATAAATAATAGTAATTTTTTAAGTCATCGATGAACCTGCTAAACACATTTCCCTGAACCCTCTCTCTCCACATACTCTCTTTCAAATATGAATCATCTGGTTCTTTAGCTTTTTTAAAGTCTGAAAATATTTTCTTTTGGCTACTATCGTACAATGAAAGATTATCCTCATGATCATGGTCATAATTAATAATTGTCAATTTATTTGAACGTACATTCGGTGAGTTTCCAAAGTTTAAACAAGCTATATGCGAACCAGGTAGTGCGACATTCTCCATTATTGGTATAATTGCAGAATGATCTGAAGGTTCAGTATTTATGACTTGCATGTATCCACCATTATTCTTATTCTCCTTAGCTGTTCTGCATACCATTATCAGTACCCAAATCTTTTTATGTGACAGATCGTGTGCCGTAAAATTCAGATCCATAATTTTTGCTGCCACAACAATTGCTTCACCTCCTAACTGAACAGGATTACACTGGAAATATTTAACGCAGAAATCTCTACACCTTTTGTATACCTTACCAATTACAGCTTTATCATTAATATTCACATTTCTTCCTGCATCCACTTGACTCGTTTGATCGCACCAATATTTCACAAGATGTAAACAACGTGATAATGTTAATTGTTTATTTAAGGGATAAAAGATACTATCATCAATAACCAATATTCCATCACCTTGATTTTCACAAAAGCTGCATATAAAACTATCTAAATAATTATATTTTCCACTTTGCTCTAGTATTAAGGATTCTTTGCATGATCGACACTTTCTATCTAAAATAAGTAATTCTCTTACTCTAATCCATTCGTAAGCCCCTCGATTATTCTCTATACCAGGCAATATTTCAGGATCATTTGCAGCCATTTAAAAAAACGAAAGGAGTAAAAAAGTATCACCAACAATACCTAAGAAGTTCACTATCAGAATGTTGGCGTATAATAACTCTTATCAATTACAATTTGCCATTATGAAAGGTTCAGAGTTTGTCATACTATATATAATCTTACCTCTGGCAGGTATATATATATATATATATATATATATATATATATATATATATATATATATATATATATATATATAATATATATATATAATATATATATATAATATATATATATAGATATAGATATATAATATATATATATATATTATATATATATATATATATATATATATATATATATATATATATATATATATATATATATATATATATATATATATATATATATATATATATATAATAAAGTATATATATATATATATATATAATATATATATATATATAATTATTTCTTAAAATCGTTGGTGCTCTAAACCTGGACCTAACCATAATCTAATTAAACTGTCATGGATTGACATTGCCTTAAAGTAAATTAAATATATATATATATATATATATATATATATATATATATATATATATAAATATATATATAATATATATATTATATATATATATATATAATATATATATATATATATATATATATATATATATATATATATAGGTGTAATATATATATAATATATATATATAATAGATAATATGGTGTTTATACTTAGATATTTAAGTTTGTTTAAATACCTTTTGGCTTATTTATTTCCTTTAGAATTCAGAACATATTCTTATTTTTGATTCATTAAACATGTTAATTTAAGGGCCGACATCCGTCACAATACACGGAATTTGAAATTATGTAAAAAAAAGAAGGACCAGAGTATTCCAGAAATTTCAGAGTATCCAGAGGATTACCCATACAAGTGGGGGAAAAACACCTCTGTAAAGGGAAAGCAACGGCCGAGAAAAAGTTTCTAAAAGGGGTTCTAAAAACCCATAATAATTTCTTAATAGGTTGTCTACTGAATGAAACAATAAATCGTTCCAGGGAAAAGGGATGAGAAAGGAATCATCCAGAATAGAGGAAGGTTTGCGAGTTATGTCAATACTTAAAAATAACACCCATACTCTCTCAAATAATCATACCTAACTTTAACCAAAACTTATATTTTTATAGAAATTATTTCACTTTCATCGTCTCAATAAACAACCAAAACAAGAAGTTATATAAAATATATAGGAAAAAATTTCAAAACTCATCTCGCTGCCCGAGCGCTTTGTAGATTTTGTTCGATAACGTAACTTATGCGAAAAAAATTGACTTCAGCACTCATGGGGACACATGAACACAATGAGACACACATAATAATAATATATATATATATATATATTATATATATTATATATATATATATATATATATATTATATATATATATATATATATAATATATATATAATATGATATATATAATATATAATATATATTATAATATTATATAATACAATAATATATATACATATATATATAATATATATATATATATATTATATATATATATAATAATATATATATTAATATATATATATATATATATATAATATATATAATATACTATATATAATATAATATATAGTATATATATATTCTACAGATTACCACCCTCACGGGCTGGGCCCTTTCAAGGAGGGGGGGAAATAAAATACGGGAAAACCCGCCCAAGTCTAACAAGCAACAACACCACAAACTCTAACCTACACCGCGTACGACACACACCAGCAACCATACAACGCAGACTCTCATGAAAGACACCACGCACAGGACGCCGACGCCCAAACACACCCAAGCGTCTGCACACACACAGAGAAGCACTGCAGACACCCCCAAGCTGACCAGAACACACATAACACACCAAAGACAAAGAAAAAGACACCTCGACACAACCAAAAAAAAAAGACCAAGCAACACCAACAACCCCACAAACCAGCAAAACACCGCGAATACTACATACACAACAAGCCAAGTACATACTACTTCACATGCGCTCACGCAACAACCACAACATTACCAATGACGCAACAACGAGCCAGCATGCGCCCCTTGTATTACGGAGGGCGACGCAAGGAGGTGGATTGCGAGAGGCCAACTCCCCTAGAGCATCTACCGTGTAGTAGCCTATAGTAAAGAGATAGTGAGTCAACGTCACGTCGCAGAGATAGAGGGTCAAGAGAGTTTGAAAGTAGGGGGACATTTATAGTCTCTAGCTTGACTCAACTCTATCCAATGATAGAGTGGAGCCTGAGCCCCCCCCCCCCAGATGTGAAAACAGTACTCCAAACAAGGGCTAATAAGGCCCTTATATAACTGAGTATAGCTGTGCAGAAGGAAAAAAATTCCCGCCAACCTGAACAGAACTCCCAGCTTCTTTGTTGTGATATGAGGTTTCCAGACATTTTTGTTAATGTCAGACAAGGAATGTTTATGTTGTCAATAGTGAGACGTTAGAACTATCGAAGAAGAATAGGAAAAGTTAGAGGTTATTTTTGAGAGGAGATGTAAAGAAGATGAGTTTTCAAAAGTTTGAATTCACAAAGGTTCGGCGGCCCACGCGGAAAAATTCCTATCCAGGTCGGCAAGAATAGAATCGGAAAGCTGAAGACGAGAAGCCAAGACCTCATAACAGCGACGCATAGCACCACCACAACCAGAAGGCGCACGACCACGATCTTTATAAAACACCATAGAAGTACGGAAGAACTGGAGAGACAGAAGATGCGACGCTCACAACTACCGCAATACCAGAAATAACACGCGTGAAACAGACAATATAAAAGAGTCACAGACATACGAGCCGACGATCCTTAAATAGAAACCAAACGTAAGGAAAATAAACAAAGCCTTACAAGAAAGCACTAATCACACTAGAACACCAAATCATACCGCAGGCGACAACCACACACACAAACAAATCTCCAAACACGAGGACACAAGGAGGAAGACCAAAAGTACCATCAGCGAGGCTGATATGTACGCCCACAAAACGGACGAGAAAAACTAGAACAACCGACGTACGGCGCCAAAGCAGGAAGCGCCCACCAGAACAGAAGACAACCCAAAGGCCACCACAGCCGCGAGCTACAAGAACCCCATCAGAGAGTTAGTGACCGCATGCCATATCGCATCAAAAGCTAATATAGACACTATACTGCGAGCAAGTGCCCACTATCACATCAAGACTCCCCATAGCCTTAAACTCCCACCCACTACTACACACACATACACCAAGACACACAACACACACACAAAACACAATCACAACCTCAACAACATACATACAATACAATATACTACTCACATAAAACACCCACAACAAAAACAAACAAATACAACAACATCCAACCAACCCCACTATACACTTAAAACACACAACCCCACCAAAACCCTACCACATCACATATAGACACACACTATCATAATCAAAACACATAACAAAAATCACAATATAAAATACATCTAGCACAAACACACACACCCCAATTAAAAACACACATACCACATCACAAACACAATACAATAATACGAATAGCCACCTACACCTAACTAAACCCAGAAAATAATCACATCACACCAACTACTAAAACAATCCACCAGTATAATATACTAAATATACATATACTATCAGCGTAACCACACTCATAACTATACGCTTATCAACGACCCACATAAACAACCATATACAATATTCAAACGATATATCAAATACTTATTCACTATCACACTCTAATCTCCAAATATTTACAATATAGTTCCAGACATCATCAAAATACCATCTATCAACAGAATACTACCCAACAAATCGAACACACATTTAAATGGAAACACACACAAACCATGCACTCACAAAACCAACCACTGTCATCTACGTAAATTACACAACACAAAGAAGTCAAATATTACTCACCACTAAGAAATCAGCACCTTATGCGAGACGCACCAAAGTGAACACCAACCATTAGCACCACCGATATTATGACGCACAACTAACCACATCCCACCAAAACCAACGAAAGAAACCAAATAAGAACAAAACTTCTGACAACAACCACTCACAACACAACACATACCACACACTCATAAGATGAAACAAAACAATACCCTACTACAGCTATATCATATTTATTAAAAAAAAACCCCACTAAGCGAGCTCACCAAACAAGCAAAAAATGTAACGTACCACAATCAGAGAGAAATATACAATGAGCGAACCACTCAAGCATACATCTACAACAAAACACAACTACATACACATAAAACACTACAAACAAAAACCTACAACTTCACAGCACCACAACTAGAGAGCTACTAGCACATCTACCACATCACCACAAAAACCCAATAATAAACAAATACAAAATACCACTCCCACCTCATATACAAATCCTAATAAAAAACACACAACCTACTAAAAACTACACAACTTCATAAACAACAATAACCCAAACACCTAACTACACAAACAAACACCATACACAATCATCCATAACCAACAATCACAAACCAAAAAACAACACAATAACCACCACACAACAACCATCAACATAACACTACACAAAATATATAATATATATATATATATATATTATATATATATATATAATATATAGCGTCAGCATCCCGAAGAGCCAGACATGTAACTTAAAAAAATAACAGCTACAGAAAATAAAAAACAATTTTATTAATTTAGGAGACATTTTTATCCATGTTTTTTAAAAAAAATAAATAAAATAACGCTTTTTGAAAAATTTAAAATTGTTAAAAATGATGGAAAGTTTGTGATGATAAGCATGTTTTTTGAAATACAAGCAGCTCGAATACCGAGAGAAAGCACGCAAAGTGCCCCAAATGTTGAATTTTTTTTTTTTAACATAAAAATACCCCATGGGTTAAAACTTAAAGATGGAACAGATCGGGGTTTCTCGGAACGTACCGGGGACGACGGGGGACTTCGTCCCCCCTCTTTCCCCCGTCGGCTCGAAACCCCCCTAAAAAGGAAACATATTTAAAAAGAAAAATGTAATAAATATTTCCATTATTAATTAATAATCACCATTACTATAATTTAATTCTCTCAAAGCTGCGTGAAATTAATTTAAATGATTACTATTTGGATAACTTTAATTGCCTAATCGAAGCAGTAACCTTTCCATTAGCACGGATTTAATTTCTTAAGGTCCAACTCACTATGTTTCGTATCACGGTGCAATCTATCTAGTTAATATGACTTCTCTTCTCTCT
>JABUQX010068772.1:0-16710 GCA_015478945.1 Trachelipus rathkii | reverse complement strand
TGGGGGGCTTCTGTTTCCCCCCTCTGTCTCCGTCGGCTCGAGAACCCCGTAATTAAAAAGGCATATGAAAAGAGAAAAAAAGAACATTTTCTCCAAGCGTAAAAAAGTGTGGTACGTTGGCAACTTCTTTTCTCGAGAACTAATGCAGGGTTTCAAGAGTCAACTCAGAGCGACACTATTCAGCGTTCTAAGATTGTAACTTAATATTTAAGTTAATTAATAAATTCAAAAATAAAAAATACTTTTTTTTTTAAGTTTCATTCGATGAAAAATTACTTGCTGAAATCAAACTGTTATTTATTTTCCTGTAGATGTTATAGTTTTCTAGTTACATGCATGAACTCTTCCGGATGCTGGCCTATATATATATATTATATAATATATATCTATATATATATATAATTATATATATATATATATATATATATATATATATATATATATATATTATATACATATATATATATATATATATACTATATATATTATATATGTGGTATATATATATATATATCTCAATATGCCCATTAGGGGGCTCGAGCCGAGGGGAACAGAGGGGGGACGTATTCTCCAACCCGTAGGGGCAGGGGCGGAGAACCCCCGCACACCCAAATACCAAAGAGAGCGGGGGCTCCGGAGACCCTCCCCGGAGGGGGGGGAAACAGTCCTACCCTTTCGTTCTCCGGAAGCGACCGAGAGACCCCGAACTTCCTTGCATATCGGGGCGGTCATATCCTTGGTTCTGTAAAGCCATTAGTTTAAAAAAATCTTTTTTTTTAAAACTAGGGGACTGCAAAGGTACCCTTGAGGTTTACCCATTTAGGCGTAATTTTTTTTAAACCTTACATGGGATAACCCCAAGGGTTAGAACCACCCGATTGCAGGAGTCGGGGTCTCTCTTCCTTCCGGGGAACAAAAGGGTAGGACTATTTCCCCCCTTCCTGCGGAGGTTCTCCGAACCCCCCGGCTCTTTGGTATTGGACGGGTGTCGCGGGGTTCCTCCGCCCCTCCCCTACGGGGTATGGAAATCGTCCCCCACTGTCCCGTCGGCATCGAAGCCCCATAATGGGCCGGTTGAAATATAATATATATATAATATAAATTATATATATATATAGCTAGGGCGGGGGGTGACCGGGGCCCGCCTCTTTAGAGGGGTGATTCGCGGTCCACTCTGAATAAAATAACAAAAATAATAAAAAAAAAAAAAAAAATGTTTTTCAACTCATTTGTATAGGCCACGCGTTAGTAACTACAAGTTTTATTTAGATCAATATTTTAATTCTAGAAAGTTTTTTTAACTTTTTAAAAAATTGTTAGAACATTAGGGTACAAAATTTCCTTCAATAGAACTTTCACTTTTGAAAAATGTGAGTTTTTTAACTTCGTTATAAAATGAAAATTGTGGATGGATTTTAATTATTTTTGCAGTGGAACACTCGAGTAGGTTAGCTTTAAACTGGCAAAGTTCAAATTTTTGATCCAAGCAGTATTAGTGGCAAAAAAACGGGGCTAACTTGGTCCCATTCACCCCGCCGTAAAAATTGATGGAGGGGTGGCTGGCGGACCACCATTGTTTTCGTATTTTACGTAATTATTATTGACATTTTTATACGTTTAATTAATTTAAATGTAATAAAAAGTTACTTATATAAGTTTGAAATTTTTTTTTTAAAAAATGAAATTTTAATAAAAAAAACGAGCTTCAAAAAAGTTCAAAGATTTTGGGGCGGAGAGGGGTGAATCGGACCTCCTTATTTATATTCGTATTTTATTTATCAATATTGACATTTTTATTACTTATTAACGAATTAATGATGATACAAAATTATTATTTATTAAGTTTAAAAATTAAAATATAAATTGTGAATTATACGGTAAAAGGAACGAATTTAAACAGATGGTCCAAGTCACCCCTCAATGGTGGTCCGCTTCACCCCTCCACGGTCAGGCTGGACTCTAAGCGTTATTCAAACTTTAATAAAACTTTTTTTATTAGAATTACATTATTATTTTTTTGTCTGCTTATGACCTATATAGGGCCGTTGACTTTACAAAAAAATAAAATTTCCAAAAAGTGCATTAGGGGAGAGTCGGGGGACGAAGTTATACGTAAAGTGGTCCAAGTCACCCGCCGCCCGACGCTCTATATATTATATATATATTATATAAATAAATATATATATACATATATATCATATATATAGCCCCTACTGGGCTGTGTTATATATTTATATATAATATCAGTGGCGATTCCTGCCTCATGTTTGGACGCATGCAATGCTGGAAACTAAAAAGCTAAAGAAAATGTTTATCCTTTAAAACTATATATATATATATATATATATACTTATATATAATATATATATAATATATATAAGATATATATGTATATATATCATATTATTATATATATATATATCTATATACCGTATATATATAATAATATATATATATATATATATAATTACTTAAGTTTTAAATATTACGGAAGGTTTACTTGAACATGAAATCTATTCTCCTGGTCGTTTTGCAAAATTCTTCTATTATTAAATTATAAAAATTGTCTTTATTTTCCATGTTTCTTAAGATAATTTTTTTCTATCGATATTAGGGAAAGATTGGACAATCTTACTTTCATTTGAGAGTTTCTCAAATATGTTTTAGTTCTCTTAATTGAGAGCTGAAAATGTGCGTTCAACACTCGCACTTGATATTGGTATAGTTAGAGTTAAAATTAACAGTCTATAGAGTTCCTTAAGGCATTCTGAAATCTTATTCTCTAATAAATACTTAAGGATTTCGTCAACATTATCTTTAGCAAAAATTTTGTTTCAGTATGCAATACACAATTCAGATCGCAAACGTGGAAAGTCAAAGTAAGAACGGTAGTTTATTTTTAAAGATTGAAAAGCCTTTTGAGGAAAACTAATATTGTATGGGGTTTAAATTTTTTGCCATTCAAAAGTTGTACAAAATCCAAATTATTAAAAGACACTCTGGAACCCCGGCTCTTTGGTATTTGGGTTTTATGTCGCGGGGTTCCTCCGCCCCCTCCCCTACGCGGTTTATGGAAAACGTCCCCCACTGTGTTCCCCGTCGGCTCGAGCCCCCAAATTTTTTTTTAAAATACCCTTTACAAATATTAATATTTTTATTTTTTTTCCTCATCACCCCCCAAAAAAAAAATCTAATTTTTATTTTTTTTTTTATTTTTTTTTTTTTTTTTTTTTTACTTTTTCCTAACCAAAAAATTTACAAAGGATTCTCAAAAATGCAATTTATTTCCCTGTAGTTTGGAGCTTTTGATTTTTTACGTTGATTTTAATTTCTCGTTTTATTATAATTTTTTTTTTTTATAAGTTTCGTCGGTAAAATTTTGCCAGGGTTCCAGCAATGTATTCTTTTTTCCGGAGCTGTTGTGAGTTTTTTGAGATATGGATTAGTGGCTCTTCTAGAGGCTGGCCATATATATATATATCATAATATAAATAATATATTATATATAATATATAATATATAATATATATATATATATCAATATATATATATATATTATAATATAAAACTTGAATTTCGTAACTGATGTGAAAAAAGCTTATGTGAAAAAAAAGCCAGCTAAATTTAAACCTTATTCACTTTTGATTTAAGATCTAAATAACATTAATTTTTCTCCCTTACTAGAAGCAGAAAAATAACTTGGGTTTAAAAGCATACATGCTAAAAAAAAAAAAAATTAGGCCGTATTTAGTCATTTGTTAATTATATTAACGTGAATAAAATTGTTTTAAATATTCGACAAGTATCAGACATTGTATTTGATTCAGATTTGGCAAACTTTACTAATAGAATAAGGCTTAGTTTTCATTTGAGAAGCGCGATTTTTTCTGAAGTTTCTCTGCATTTAAACGCCCAGGCAATAAATTTATATTATAAAATATTTATAATATTTAAAGTATATGTTATTTTCATCCCACCAAAGTATACAATGCCGTAATTATTTTTTTCACTTTACGCACGTACGCATCATTGCAATGCTTTGCATTCAGGAGAAAACGCAAGCTGATATAATATATAGGTTATTAAAAGTCTGAACATTTCGTCTGACCTTTGATATTCGATATATCAATAAATATCGATATAGTCGATTCTTGGATATATCGATATATATATATATATAGCTATTATATATATATAGTATATATATATATATATATATAATATTAATAATATATTATATATATAAATATTAATATATATATATATATATATATATATATATATATAGGTATCATATATTTAAATCCAAATGTCCCAAAAGGTTTTGAGATTTATAGAGTACGAATAGATTGTGCGAATAAATGTCCCAAAAAGTACTCATTTTTGGGATTTATTGTTTTTGGGGGTATATCACTAACGAAATTACCCACAGGTAATCTGCCCCGATGTCAAGGAGTCGGGGTCGTCATCGGCCCTCTAGGTGGGGACTACGGGGGGACTAATCCCCCCTCCGGGGAAGGTCTCCGACCCCCGCCCTTTGGTCTTTGGGTGTCGCGGGGTTGCCTCCGACCATCCCCTCCGGGTATGAAACGTCCCCCTCCAATCCCCAATCGGCTCGAGCCCCCTAAAAAAGTTCATAAACTCCATTTTAGGGGGCTCGTATGACTCAGCTGTTAGCCGTTAAAAGTACTCTTAACTTTACTGATCCACTTTTGTACCGTAAAACTTAGCCCTATAAACTTTTACTGATAGCAGGGTTTAGTTGAGATGCCGAAAATATATAAGCACGGATATTTTGGATAGAAATAAGGAGGTCTTACCTTGCCTAAATTTAAATTTATATTTGACCTACAAAATTAAAGAAATGTTTGTAAAACATCAAGGGTATATTATAATATATAATATATATATATATATATATATATATATATATACATATATATATATATAATATATATATATAATATATATATATATATATATAATATACCTATAAGCACGATATTTTGGATATTTTGGATTTTTTATTGACAATTTGCCTTCAATTTTTGGTATATTTTGATTGATAATCTGCAAACACTTTAAAAAACTTAAATACTCAGCAGTTATTATTTTAAACTTCAAATAATTTATAAATATTCCTATTTTAAATTCATTCCTCTAGCACCTCCTACTTCTATAACTTTGAAAATGCCAATATTTGATGATCGCACATTATGGCTGCCATTTTATCTGTTCATGAAAATAATTGGACAATGGGTATTTAGAAAAATAGGGTCGATCGATAACATATATCGGATAAATCTAAAATATCGATTGGGTCAGACGAATTATTCAGTTGAAAGCCCATAAATATATTAATATAATATATATATAATATATATATTATATAATATAATATATATATTGAATATATATACTATATATATATATATATATATATATATATATATATTCGTATTTGTGTGATATTAATTTGTATTTTTTTTTTTTTTTTTTTTTATTACGCACAAATATTGTTTTACAAATTTTTTATTTTCTTTGATATTATTTACGTACACTATGTCTATAATATCGATTCCTCGAAATTAGTGAAAAAAATCGATTATAAAAAAATAATATCGATATCGATGTATCGATAATCTGAAACGCATTTCAACAGTGATTCCTCATCCCTACACGAGCGGAAAAAAGCCGAATTGTTATGATTTTCAGAGCGTTAATATTAATATTTTTAGTAAAAATATTAATATTAACGAACATCATCACTCTCTTTTAAGAAAAAAAAGTTAACAGCCCCTCAAAAGTTTGTTAAAACTCCATAGACTTTTCACTTCTTGATCCGATCAAGGTTTTTTTTTTTTTACGGCCCTCATAGTTCAGGTTATAATAAGTTTCGTTATATACATAGAGAAAATCTATGTATAGGCTACTTAAACAAATCTCCCCCCTACCATAACCTGAACTTAGGATGCCCTAAAATGAGCACGAGGCCCACTAATTTTTTTTATAAGAAAAACCTATGGAAAATTTTTTAACTTGAGAGGCTGTAATTTTTTTCCCAAGGACTTAAGTCTATATTTTTCGTTATTTAACCTTAATGTTATTATTTTTTTGGTAATTGTTACCCAGAGGTTGTCACCCCCGATTTTTATGAAAATACAGGACATACTCTAAAAAAATTAATTATAAAGAATAGTGAAAACGAAAATCGTCGCTCTTCTTTAGGAAAAAAAAGGAAAAAATTATAATAAAGTGATAATGAAAACCTCGCTTTTTTAGTAAAAAAAAAACAAAAAATTTTTTTTTTTTTTTGTAAATCACAGCCCATACTCTTTAAAAAAATAATAATGAATTAGTGAAAACGGAAAATCGGCAGTCCTTTAAGAAAGAAAAACCGTACAGCCTTGAAAGTCTTAAAAATTTCCCATTAGACTCTTATAACAAAAATTAGTGGCCTCGTGCTCGTTTTTAGGGCCATTCCTAGTTCCAGGTTTATGATAAGATTCTGTTAGATTCTACATAGAGTTTTCGTCTGTGTTATACTAGCAAAACTTATTCATAACCTTGACTTAGAGTGCCTGAAATGAGACCTAACCTGTGGATCGATGAATATTGAAAAGTCTATTGGATTTTTAACAACTTCTGAGAGGCTGTAACTTTTTTGCCTAAGAGACGACAATTTTGTTTTTCAACAAAGTCTTTTCATTATTATTTTTTTAGAGTTATATCCTGTGATTTTCATAAAAATCCAGTGTGACAACCCTCTGGGTAATAATTACCTTTTTTTTTATAAGAAATATTATTTTAGATTTTTAAATTTTTTTTTTTTTTCTTTTTAGAAGTTTGTCGGGAAGGAGTTTTAACAATTTTGAGAAGCTGTAACTTTTTTTTCTAAAGAGAGCGATGATTTTTTTTTCATTCTGCTATTATCATTTTTTTGGTAGAGGTATAAGCTATAATATCCGTGATTTGTATAAAAAATCTGGGGACACCCCTGCGCCACTACGATTACCAAAATCCCATAAAATTTTTTCTTCATAAAAAAAAAACCAAAAAAAAAAAAAAAAAAATCAGAATATACCTCTAAAAAAATTAATTTCATTAAATGAAAACAGACAATGATTTTAAGCGTTTAGGAAAAAAAAATGTAGTCCTCGAAGTTTAAAATTTTCCCACAGGCTTTCTTATAAAAAAATTAGTATGACTCTTGCTCATTTTAGGGCCCTCCTAGTTCGGGTTTATGATAAAAGATTTGTTAAGTATACGTAGATTTTCTCTGTGTATAACTAACAAAACCATATCATAACCGCGAACTAGAGAGCCTGAAATGAGACCTAACATGGATAGATCAAAAATGAAAAGTCTATGAGAGTTTTAATAACTTTGAGAGGCTGTAACTTTTTTTCCTAAAGAGACTGGCATATTTTTTTTTTTTATTCCTTCATTTATTATTTTTTTTAGAGTATATATCCTGTGATTTTTATAAAAATTGGGGGTGACACCCCTCTGCACTACTATTACCATATTTATAAATATGTACATATATATATATATCTATAAGAATATATAGCATCTGGGCGTGACTGAACCACATTTAGGTATAAACTTCATCTCCCGACTTAACCCCTAATGCACTTTTGGAATGTTTTTTTCTGAAAATTTCAAGGCCATATAGTAGTTAATAAGCACACAAAAAAATAAAATGTAATTCTATAAATAAATAAAAGTTTTATTAAAGTTTTAGTAAAGCTCCTTCAGCCTGACCGTGGAGGGGTAAATCGGACCATCTGTTTAAAATTCCCTCTTTACATATAAAATTAGGCTTAATGATAGATTTTTTAGCTAATTAAAATATTATCATATTAAAATTCGTAATAAGTAATAAAAAATGTCCAATAATGATAAATAAAATAAGAATAAAAAATAGGTGGTCCAGCAAACAGATCACCCTCTCCCTCAAAAATTTTGACACTTTTTTGAGAATTCGTTTTTTTTATATAAAATTTCATTTTTTTATTTTAATTTTCACTTAATATAAGTAAGTATTTATTATATTAAATTAATATTACCATGAACTAAAAAATGTCAATAATAATACGTAAATACGAAAACAATGGTGGTCGCTTGACCCCATCATCAATTTTTACGGCTGGGTGAATCAGACCAAGTTAAGCCCAGTGATTTTTGCCACTAATACTGTTTGGAATAAAAATTTACTTTGCCAGTTTTAAGCTAACATACTCGAGTGTATACATTGAAAAATAATTAAAATCTATCCACAATTTTTTATTTTATATAACAAAGTTTAAAAAAACTCATTTTTCAAAAAGTGAAATTCTATTTAAGGACATTTTTACCCTAATTTCTAACATTTTTTAAAATATAATAAACTTTCTTCTAGAATAAAAGATGATCTAAATAAAACTTGTAGTACAACCGCGGCGTGGCCATTAAATGAGCGAAATTTTTTATTTTTTTTTTATATTTTTTTATTTTATTTAGATTGGACGAATCACCCCTCCTAAAGAGGCAGGGCCCCGGTCACCCGCCGGACCAATATATCTTATAAGAAAGCGCATATGTGAAATATACGCAAAAAAAGGAATTTAAAAGCATTATATTAATAACATTAATACAGTTAAAAACATTGAGTGGGATAGGATGTGTGTGTTGAGAGTGGTTGCATATCAAGTGTGCTTCAGTAACAAAGCCCTTATTTAATTTCTACAGGAAAATAAAAACCTGTAATTATTTACAATAATGGCCCTCCAAACAGATTTTGGTAATAGTGAGCCGCCAGAGGCTTCACCCCCCAAGTTTTTTATAAAAATCAATGATATAAAAATAATAAATGAAGATTGTTAAAAAAAACATTGTGGCAGTTCTCTTTAAGAAGAAAAATTTAAAGCATCTCAATTGTTAAAACATTGCATAAGATTTTCTTATATAAAAAAAAAAAAACTGTAAAAATCACAGGATATACTCTTAAAAAAAAAATAATAATGACGAATTAAAAAAAAAACAAAAGATTTAAGTCTTAGGAAAAAAAGTTAAGAGCCTCTCAAAGTTAAAATTTCCTAGGCTTCTTATATAAAAAAAAAAAATTAGGGGCTTTTGTCATTTTAGGGCCATCTGAGTTTTCAGGTTATGAATAAGATTTTTTAAAATATACATAAGAATTTTCTCTGTATACCTAACAAAACATTCCATACCTGAACTAGGGAGACCTGATATGAAATCTACCATTGGATAGATCAAAAAATGAGAGTCTAGTTGAGAGTTTTGAACAACTATGATGAGGCTGAGCTGAATTTTTTTTTTCTAAGAGACTTGCAACCGTTTTTTTTTTTTCTTCAGTTAATTATATTTTTAGGGAAAAACAAAGGGTTCCGGCGGGCGTGACTTGGACCACTTTAGGTACAACTTCGTCTCCCGACTTTCCCCTAATCCACTTTTTGGAATTTTTTTTTTCTGAAATTCAAGCCCATTAGAGGTAATAAGCACACAAAAAAAATAAATAAAATTGTAATTCCAATAATAAAAGTTTTATTAAAGGTTTAAATAAAGCACATTCAGCCTGACCTTGGAGAGGGGCTGTGAATCGGACCACCATTTGAGGGGTGAATCGGACCATCTGTTTAAATTCCTTTTTTACGTAAAAAATTTAATTTATATTTAATTTTTTTAACTTAATAATAAATTATTTATCATATTAAAATTTGTAATAAAAATTGAATAAAAATGTCAATAATATACATAAAATAAGAATAAAAATAAGGTGTCCGATTCACCCCTCTCCGCTAAAAAAATTTTGACATTTTTTGAAAAAATGTTTTATATCAATTTCATTTTTTATTTTTTAATTTTACTTAAATAAGTAACTACTTTATTATTTTAATTTAATTCTAATTCTATTTAATAAAAATGTCAATAATATTACGTAAAATACGAAAAACAAATGGTGGTCCGATCCCCCTTCATCAATTTTTACAGCGGGGTGAACTCGGACCAAGTAAGCCCCGTGATATTGCCACGTAATACTTGTTTGAACAAAAATTTACTTTGCCAGTATAAAGCTAACATACTCGAGCTGCTATTACACTGAAAAAATAATTAAGATCCATCCACAATTTTTCATTTTATAACAAAGTTAAAAAAACCCACTTTTTTTAAAGTGAAATTCTATTGAAGAGGCCTTTTTATACCCTAATTTATTATATTTTTTAAAAATATAAAAACTCCTCTAGACTTAACAAGATTTGATATAAAATAAAACTTGTAGTTACTACCGAGTGGCTATTAACATGAAGCGAAAAAATGCATATATATATTGTTTTTATTATTTTTTATTTTATTTAGAGTGGACCGAACCACCCCTCCTAAAAAAGTGGTCCACGTCACCCCGCCAGACGCTATATATCTAGTGATTTTTATAAAAATTGGGGTAAGTGCTCTCTGCGCTATATTACCCGGATTTATATAGACGATCATAACCATAGACTAAAATAATGAAGATAAAAAAATAATAACCTAAATGGATAAAGATCTCTTAGGGAAAAAGTTTGTCTCTCAAAATTTCAATTTTCCCATAAAGTTTTCTTATAAAAAAAAGCTGAATGGGCCTCAAGGTTGGTTTAGGACCATCCTAGTTCAGGTTACAATAAGATTAGTTTAATATACACAGTAGTATAAACTTTTTTACTTACCTTTGTTAAGTATACTTAAGAAAACAACATAACCTGAACTAGTATAGTCCTAAACCGAGACCTAACCTGGATGGATCGATGATGCAGTAAACCTAGATAGAGTTCTGGTAACCATGGCTATGCTACTATTTCTTTTACAGTCTTCCAATGCGCCTATTTTGTAAATTAAGTATAAAAAAAGCCTTGTCAGTTTTTATATAAGAAAAGTGTATGGGATTATTTAAAACTTTGAGAGGCTGTAACTTTTTTCCTGAAGAGACCCATCATTTTTTTTTTTTTAAAAAAGAAAGATTTTTTTTTTTCTTCAATACTATTTTATTAGAGTCTGTGCTATGATTTTGTAAATATCAGTTTAGAGGACCTTATTGTAAACAATTACTGAAAACCTAACTTGGAAATGTCATAACTGCTTTCAAAAGCCATAATAGAACACTGTCTCTATGACATACTTCACAGAGGTGAGATTATGCTAGCCTCATGCATTGAAAGCATGGAAAAAATGCAGAAAACCATGCAGCAATAACAGTATTAGCAGCAACAAGCCCAAATAGAAAAACTGATCTTGGGGGGAACTCATAAAGGCAAAATTATTGGAAATCAAAGACAAATGGAGAAGGAAAAATAACCTGGCAATTTATAATCTAGAAGAAATAATATTCAACAGATAGACTCAGAAGAGCCAGGGTTGGCACTGATTAAATCAAATTGATTTAATCAGTTGATTAAATCAATTGATTTTTTATAAAAAAAATCCTGATTTTTTTGATTTTGTTGATTTTTTTGATTTTTTAAGCATACAGTATAAGTTTTTTTTTCTAAATTAATAATTATTCCTAGCTATCATCTGCTTAATGATAAGTATATTTCATTTATATAATATGCAAATTCATCAATGTTGTTTCAAATCATTTTCAATAAAGAAATAAATAAAATTAGATTACTCAGATATTATATATATATATATATATATATATATATATATATATATATATATATATATATATATATATATATATATATATATATATATATATATGCTTTCTCTTTCTTATATATATATAATATATATATATATATATATATATATATATATATATATATATATATATATATATATATATACACAATGAGTTAATGAGTTAATGAGAAAGTTAACGTCGTTAATTCTTAATCGTTAGAAAAAAATTAACGGTGTTAATCATTAAAGGCGTTTATCGGTAAGAATGAAGTTAACGTTAACCGTCTTCAATTTTTTTAGTTTTTTTTTTATACAGTTATCACCACCACTCTCGGTGCAGAGCCCTATTCAAAGAGGATGGTTGCACACCTCAGATATTCAACTAACGCCGATGCATAGATGAACATAGGCATGGAGCTTTAAGTGAGGAGATTAAATTCAGCAGAAACCACAGAAGATGGAAGAGAGTTCCACAGAACGGTGGTGGAAGGAAAAAAGGAAACACCGCAACAAACTAGCCTGGAGTAGCCAATATCAACACAAAACACTCGTGCGCAAATGCAGCACCCCTTGTGCTACTAATGCGTCGTAGTAAAGGCAGTGGTAAGTTCCCTCGAACACCTGCGCTACCTTTGATACCTATAGAAAGAGATAAACACCAACATCCCGGCGCCCGCCAAAGATAGGAGTTCAAGTGAACTGGAGAAGTACATAACAGTTTATAAGCCTTTGGCTTTTGACCAACCCTGTCCAAAAGCGGGTGAAACCAAGAACCCCCAGATATGAGAACAGTACTCTATACAAAGGCTGATTAGACCTTGGCTATAGCTGGTGTAACTGAGAGGAAAAAAAAGTCTAGCAGTCTAGAACTCCCAGTTTCTTGAGGCCTTGGCAACCGTTGTAATGTGAGGTTTCAAGACATTTTATGTTAAAGACCAAGGATGTTTATATTGTCAACAGAAGAAACGAAAGAACTCACTCATCACATAGGAGAAAAGTTAGAGGTATTACAGAGAAGATTGTAAAGTTAAGGTTTTAAAGTGGAATTCACAAGGTTAGGGCGATACCATAAAGTGCTCGCGAAGAATAGAATCGAACGATTAGGCGAGAGAGCAATTCGTAAAATGGAACAAATTAAATAAGGTTGAAGAATGAAGGTCGAGTCATCGGCATGTGAAGTGGATAAAGGGTCGTGTTGCGTGAAGAAAGATCGGTGAAAATGCGAATAAAGTGGAGATAAAGAGGCGCGAAACCAAAGACTAATGAAATCCCATCCATCAACCGTGTTCGCTGACTTTTGGCTTGTCATCGCTCGAAAGGAGGGAGCTTGGAAACAGTGATCGTGCCATACCGGTCAAATGCTGGATATGTCAAGCGCCACTGAGTATATCAAGTAGTTCCTAAAATGGAAAACCATAAATCGATTAGATAGGAAAGTATATCGCTAGTAGACTTTGAACACCAAAAAGCCGTACTAGCGATGGGAAAGAAAGAAGTGAGATTCCAGATGGTCTAGAAGTGAGAGTTGAGAAGGGTTTCCAAAGATCTTAGATAGAATGAAGTGAGAGCTATAGAGGCGATAGTTAAAAGGATCAAGCGGCTTTGCTTTTTTGAATAGGTTTTACATGTAATGTGCTTCAACACTGAGGGAATGTGCTGAGTATTAAGACATAGAGAATATAGTTGGCGAGGGGTGGTGTCAGCGTGGCACATACCCTCAAAACTTCGGGCTTTTTCAACCCACTGTGATCCCAAGCATTATAAGCGGATAATAACCGAGTAAATATAAACACGTTTTGCCATTGAGAGGGGCGTTTAGAAAATTTAAAAAAAAAGTTTATCTCTTATCAAAATAGAATCTAATACAATTTAAAAACTGATGAAAATATTTTATAAACTGCAGTAGAATTAAAGTAACGGTTAGCGGATGTAGGGGAAAATTTTAACTGTTAATACAAATTAATTTTTCAGTTAATGAAAAAGTAAAGGGAAATAAAAACGGATTAACGTTTTAACGTGTTAATGCCCACCTTTATATATATATACCGTAGGCAGGGCAATTCGGTTCAAAATCAGGGGTACTCAAAATGCTAAGGTTGGAAACTTTTTTTTTTTCCAAAATTTTTTTTTTTATATGTTAATGTTATCCTTTAGGAGTAAAAATTAATTATAATTATATTGTATATATAATATAGGATTAATGTTGGAAGGCGATAAGTCTATAGAAACTTGCAGATTTTTTTTTTTTTTGGGGCGGGGCAATTAGGTCGATATCTAAGAATCCTCAATTAAAGTGTTTTTTTTTAATAAATTATGATAGTCCGTTTTCATTTTTAACATAATAGTATTACAATATTATTTTTAAAAAATTGGGTTCGAAAACAGTAATAAAATGTTCGAGTTTACGTTCGTTTTTTGTCAAACTGCAAAATCTTTAAAAAAAGGCTAGCCTAGCGTAAGGAATTTCCTTAATTCTGTAAAGGTTGCTCTAATTACTTTTTTTTTATTCTGTATTATACAGAATTAAGGAAATTCTTTGTTTGGTGAGTTTTTTTTTTTTTCACGATTTTCTCCAAGTTTAGCAAAAACGAACGTTAGCGCTGTTTGACAAAATGAGCATAAGCTCAAGCGTTTTAGGTCTCTTTTAAACATAATGGTATTACAAAATTATTTTAGAAAGTGGGTTTGAAAACTAATAAAATGTTAGAGTTTGCGTTCATTTTTAATCAAGCACTCATCGTAAAAAAATGCTCATAAACGTAAGGAATTTCCTTAATTCTTTTGTATTCTATATTACACAGAATTAAGGAAGAAACTGAATATAAAAAAAATTCTGTAGGTTGCAATTCTTTTTATTTTATATTACACAGAAGTGAAATTCTTTACGTTTGGTGAGCATTTCTTTTACGATTTTTTGCGCTGTTTGACAAAAGCGAACGACAAACGCTGTTTGACAAAATGAATGCAAACTCGGGCGTTTTAGGCATATTACGTTTATTTAGAACCAATGCAGAACGAAAACTGCTTAAGGGTCTGGCAACATCATCAGCAGAGATATCCCTTTGTATCCTGCCTTGTTACTTTTGCGTAAGTGTAAACCATCTTGCTGAAAAAAAATTGTGCAAGTTAATTAGGGCCTATGTTGAAAAACTTTACCTACCTATCTTGCTGTAGAAGTTTAAAAATTGTTTTAAACATTATATTTGGAACATCTTTTTTTAGTAGTGGTAAAAATTTAATTTAATGATGATTTCATATGGACCGAATTGCCCCACACAAATTTTAAACTGGTTGTGAATTGCCCCATGTTTACCATTTTTGCATAATGAAAACCTCATTATCTCTTGCCTGAATGGCGCCAACGATTGCATTAAGGTTATGAACTATTTTTTAAGTACTATATTTTGGTACCAATAATGTAGTACAATTATTTTGACCTGTGTGATTCTAATAAGCCTAAAATTTACCGATTTTATAGTTTCAGAAAAAAAATCACAAAATTAATGGACCAAATTAAAGGTTTCATAAAAAATTAATACCACAAGACATAAAAAAAAAAACGGTATTTTACATCTTTAAAGATATATTTTACATCGTGTAGGCCATTTTGAGCCACTGGACGAATTGCCCCGTGGTCCGAATGCCCACATGGACCGAATTCCCGTTTTCACGGTATATATAATTTAAATAACTTACTGTAATTAATTAAACTAAATGATAATTATATTTACTAATACAAATAAGTAGGTAATAATTAGGGGATTATTTACTAATTTATCAAAATAATAATTAAAAGGCAATTTGTTATACAAAATAAAAATCAAATCAAGATAATTAAAAAAAATAAAATCACATTGATTATTTATTTGATTTTTTTGATTTTTATAATAAAAAATCATAACCCTGGAAAGAAGCTAGACGGAGGAATAAAGAAACTGTAGCTCGAAATCTTCAAAAAATGGAAACAACTTGAGTTTGAGATAGTAAAGATGAGAAAAAAGGCTGGGAAAATCAATACCAGTCCCCAACCCATAATAATAGAACTGAAAACTGCTGACCAAAAATGGGATGTTTTGAAAAGCAAAAAATATAAGAAATGGTGCCTGATTCCAGAGGATTTCTATAAACCTAGACCAGACCAAAAAAGAAAGAGAGGAAGTGAAAAATCTGAGGAATGAGCTACATGAAAGAAAGTAAAGTAGAGAACAAGGATTTTATATTTTAACTTAGAAAAGACAATGGAACTGGACAATAGATATGGCAATGAACAATAAGCTAACATTAAATATGGTCAATATAAAGGGATTAACACAAATAAAATTAATCAAGATTGAATTTTTAATAAATACAAAAAACAATATAGTAATTGTAGTAAAAACATATCCAAAACACTACAAATTCATACTTAAAGATGACCTAGACAAGATATTAAGTAGGCCCCTAATAGAAAGGAAGAAGACAAAAAAGGGGGAGGGTTAATGGTTATATATACACAAAAGAAATAAACATATAGAAGTAGGAAAATTAGATGGAAAACACAATGATCTTCTTTACTTCAAGGGTTAAAATGTATGATATAAAATATATGGTATAGCTACCTATTTATACTAGTGTATTTTGCAACAGAAAGAAAACCAGAAGACATAAGAAAAAGTATTAGAATATGGAAAAACTTTGGAAAACTGATAAGCTATAGGAGCAAAAGAATTTTATGATCTTAGAAAACTTCAATGGACACACCCTGGTTGGGAAGCCAACAACTTGATAAACAGGGAGAAATGGTTTAGATTGGATAGATGAGTTTGAGTTGATGAAACGCCTAAATATATCTGAAGAGTGCGATGGACTTTATACATGGCAGATGAATAACTTGTGGAGTTTCATAGATTTTGTTCTAACTAATAATGCTATGAGTAAACACTTTCAATCAATATAAATAGATGAAGACCAAGAATTATTTGATCTATCAGACCATAATTTAATACAAATATATCAAAAGAGTAAAGTGGAAAAGCCTAATTATAAAAATGGGTGATTGTGCAA
>JABUQX010068771.1:17500-20000 GCA_015478945.1 Trachelipus rathkii | reverse complement strand
AGATAAAGTTGGTCAACATTTTCAATGCTTATTTTGCTTCAGTGTTTAAGGAAAAAGATTAGATAATAGTTCAGAGACTAATAGTTCTTGTATGCATGT
The DNA here is from genome assembly GCA_015478945.1 of Trachelipus rathkii. Classification (NCBI taxonomy): domain Eukaryota; kingdom Metazoa; phylum Arthropoda; class Malacostraca; order Isopoda; family Trachelipodidae; genus Trachelipus; species Trachelipus rathkii. The sequence continues at coordinate 19,901 of JABUQX010068771.1, read as the reverse complement.
AACAAATAGACTTACAGAATTTGAATTTGATGTAAAAGATATTAAACGTTTACTAGACCATATTGATCCAAGTAAAGCTGCAGGCCCTAATGGTATATATGGTAGAATTCTGAAAGAGGGTAGTTTAAGCATTGCAAAGGCACTGTATTTGATTTTTAAGCGATCTATAACATTTGGTGAGGTACCAGAATGACTGAAAACAGCATATGTTGGCCTATTTTATAAGAAAGTAGTAAGGAAGATTTGGGAAATTATAGGCCAGTTAGCTTAACATCTCTGGTTGTAAAGGTTCTGGAAAAGTTACTGAAAGGTCTATAGAGAAATATTTAGAAGATAACAAGGTATTGTATGGAACTCCCAGCATGGTTTCAGAAAGGGTTTAGTTCATGTCAGACCAACTTTTAGAATTTATGGATACATTACTGACTTGCATTGACCGAAGGAGATCCAGTTGATCATTGTATATTAGGGACTTTAGTAAAGCTTTTGATTAGGTTTTCCCCACATAAGGCTGATGGAAAAGTTATTGCAATGTGGGTATAGGTGGAGGGGTTACCATGGTTGGATTAAAGAGTGGTTGCGAAATAGGAAAACAGTGTGTACAACTAAATGGGAATAAAATCATCATGGGAAATTAGTGAAAGAGTGGGTGTCCCACAGGCGTTCAGTGCTGGGGCCACCTATTGTTCCTTCATATATATAAATTGATTGTAGACCAGGGGATTTAAATGCAAGGTTTCTAAAGTTTGCAGATGATACTTAAGTGGCCACCTCAGTTAGGAATAGTGAAGGATATATAAAGATTCAAAAATGATCTTGATAAACTTCTTGTGGGCAGATAAGTGCAAATGAATTTTAATAGTAAAAAGGTGTAAAGGTTCTCACCTAGGTTACTCAAATAAAAGTTAACTACGATATGAATGGGGAGTGGCTTGAGTCTGTGACCAAGAAAAAGATTAGGTGTGATTATAAGCAGTAATTTGAAAGTAAGCTTATCAGTGTTTGGAAGCTAGAAAATAATAAAGCTAATAAGATACTGGGCATAATAAATCGCAATGTTGTTTACAAGAGCAAGGAAGTAATAAGTAAACTGTATAATAGCTATGTAATAGAGTAAAGTCTACAAAATATTTGCATCTATTGATAATACAGGACTTAGATATGCTAGAGAGAGTGCAACGTAGAGCAAACAAGGATGATTTCTGGGGTTGAGGGTAAGAGCTATGAGGAGAGGCTGAAGGAGTTAGGAATGTTTTCTGTAGAAAGGCGGTCTCTCTAGAAAAAAAAGTTACAGGCTCTCAAAGTTTGGCATTTTCCCCAAAAGAGACCAATAAATTTTTCATAGTAGAACATGGACAGGTGACCAGGGGGCATAATAAGAAAATTAAGAAGAAAGCAAGCCATCTTGATATAAGAAAGCATGCATTCAGTAATAGGGTTGTTAAATTTTGGAATAGTCTGCCAGAGGGGGTTGTGAGTCTGACTCGATTGCAACATTTAAGAACGGTTAGATTCGTTTATGGATGGGTTGGGTATCATATAATATATTGACGAAGCCAAATTGGCGGGTTTTTAGTTATAGCAGTTATTGTTAGATGGCATGTGTGACCATAACTTAGTTATTAATGCATGTGGATGGTTTGGGTATCATATTTATATATCATTAGTTTTGACTAAGCCAAATTGGTGGATTTGTAGTTACAACAAATTGACAAGCCCTAGGGTGCTTTGTGGATTTGCATGAGCATGTTTGGGTAGTGGGTTGACTGGGACAGTCTCGATAGGCCCATGTGGCTTTTTTACTGTCTCTATATTCCAATGTCCTAATGTCCTTAGTACAAAAAAAAATTAACATTTCAGTACTCTATGAGTTTAGATAGTTCCAGTAGTATCGATACTTTTAAAGAAAAGTATCGAAACAACCGATAGTTACCCATGCTTCTTCTCAAGAAAATTCCATTCGGGCAGCAAAAGAGATTGCGGATCAATTTTTATGGGACTTAAAATTAAAAAGACTATTTTTTTACATTTTCGAAAGGGTGATTTTGCTGCTCGTCCATGTGGTTTGAAAAGTTGAAAAATAAATAAATAAATAAATAAATAAATAAATAAATAAATAATAATAAATAATAATAAATAAATAATAATAATAATAATAATAATAATAATAATAATAATAATAATAAATAATAATAATAATAATAATAATTTAATAAATAAATAAATAATAATAATAATAATAATAATAATAATAATAATAATAATAATAATAATAATAATAATAATAATAATAATAATAATCGCTTTTGATTTAACCCTGTGTCTTTGGAATAAATTTTATTATTTATAATCAATTAATTAATTTGTAATCACCGAACCCCTATCCCATGAATTCAGGGGG
>JABUQX010068771.1:5000-12500 GCA_015478945.1 Trachelipus rathkii | reverse complement strand
AAAAAGCCAGAAAATGGTCTTCCAGACCTTAAATTTTATATAACCGACCTTAATAACCCTTACTTTGACGTATCAAGTACCAAAAACAAATGTTGCATAATGTTGCTTTGCAACTTTTGCAACTTCGGTTTCCGCTTTCAACATTTTGGCTGCTAGTCTCCCACCCCATACCACTGCACATTTTGACACCGATATTTTCTATGTTAAAATATTGTCGGAAAAGAGCATTGCGTCACTCGCGTTGACCAGTGACAGACTCGAGTTGTCAATGAGTGAGTAGTTTTAAAAATAATGACTAAAAAGAGCATTTGAGTATTTATATATATATTATATATATATATATATACTATATATAGATAAAATATACAATATTTATATTTCTATATATATATATATAATATATATATATATATATTATATATTATATATATATATATATTCTAGCTAAATCTTTACTCGATAAATATAGTAAATCTGTGTCTACCTAACAAAACTTTATCATAACCTAGACTTAAAAGCCCCCAACTAGGCCCTAACTTTATGAAGTATGAAAGCCCCAGACTAGGCCCTAACCTATTGGATTATGAAAGCCCCAAATAGTCCCTAACCTAATGAATTGTGAAAGCCCCAAAGTAGGACCTAACCTAATGGATTATGAAAGCCCCCAAGTAGCCTCTAACTTAATACATCGAGCCCCATAAAAAAATAACGTTTTTTTAAAAATTTACCTTGCATTAATTAGTGAACTTGCCAATAGCATATGTAATACAAACTTCTCTTGAAAAATGAAACCAATCGATAACTGTTTTCTCGTTAAGATCTAAAAATTCGCACACTTGTGTTACTGTTACCTCATTAACAAAATAGTACATTAAATATAACGCTTTTCGTAAGAAATACGCACCCGGTTAAACCAATAACCCTCAGGAGAAACTATATAAATATTTCTACAAGTTCTAATTTTACACCGAAATTTAAACACCTCATTAACTTTAATAATTTCACAATATTGATCACATGTCAAACACTTTTTTTAACACCTAATCAATTTAAAATATTCTAAAAATGCCAACAACGAATAATCTTCGGCACATATAGCTGCTAAATCTAAGACATTCATTTTATGCACTCAAAACATTTTAACACTTGTTGATGCTTTTTTATTTTCTTTCTTTGAGTCACCTCCTCTTTTTATGGATTATTTATAAACCGAGTCAACGAGTCATTTGAGTCACTGCTCTTTTCGGAGAATATTTTAACTCAACTCTTTTCGGAGAATATTTTAACATAGAATATTTTGGTATGAAAATGTGTGGGTCACTGTCTACAGTATTACCAGAATTAGAAATGTTTTCTTATATTTATTTGTCAATATTGAATTCTTCATGTGATTATTTACATTTACGAAACCATGCTGCAGAATGGAAAATAAATAATCTTCATCAAAGTAAATATAATTTTAACATTATATATAATATATATATATTATATATATATATATATATATATATATATATATATATATAATATATATATATATATAATAAAATATATGTATGAATATATATATATATTATATATATATATATATATATATATATATATATATATATATATATAAATATATATAATATATAATATATATATATATATATATGGTAGCAGTAAAGTCTATACAATATTTCAAACATTTATTAGAAACAAAATATTACACATACAAGTGAATGATTTGTGGCAAATGAAAGAGGATCACAGTCTTTTCACATTATATCTACTCTAAGTAAAGGCACAAAAAATTTATTTGTACAAAATTAATAAACTACTACATGATCCCCCTTCATCGCCCAATCTATAATCAATTTCGCGTCATGCGTTGCGCAAAAAATCGTGGTGACACCAGTGTTTTGGTCGGTTATTCTTCTTCGCAATGTTTCCAGATCAGGTACACATATTGCATACACTTTGTACTTGACATAACCACATAGCAAAATGTTAAGGATAGTATGTAGGAGGACGTGGTGGCCAATCCATATGTCCTGAAATGTTTCATTGAGGAACTCACGGACGAGTAATCTCCATTGTGATAATGCATCATCGTGCAGGAAAATGACCAGGGGTTGTAGTTCATTCAGTTTTGATGCCACAAAATGTTGCGTCATATCGTGGTAAATGGTGGGGGTTACGGTAGGCTCAGAAAGAAAGAAGGGACCCTGCCATGCATCAAACCGGCATTTCGGGTTATATCTCTCATGTTCCATTGCGACATGTAGATTTTCAAAACTTTTTATTCACCCATTGTGCCTATTAATCTATTCAGAAATATGAAAAGTATCCCATTCTGTAAAACACACATGCTGCAGATACTTATTGTTGCAATGGATCCATTGCAACAACTGTATCAAAAGCAGCACGACGGAGGTGATCATTTGGCTGTAAAGCTTGCGCAATCTGAACTTTATGGGCATACGGGTGCAGTCGTCCGTGTAGAAGTTTTTACACTGTATCGAAATCAATACAGAAATACAGAGTTCACGGAACGCGCAACGTGTAGACTGGGAAAGGCATTGTACGATTGTTTGATGGACAGCACCAACAGTCACCTCACTGAAGGATGATCGCCCTCCTGTTCATTGACGAGACAGCATATTCCCTAAACTTTGTATACCACTCTACTGTGCTCTTGTAATCTATCGGTGGTCTTCCATATTCCCTTCTAAAGTTTAGCAGCTTTCATTCGCAGACGCCATGTTCGTTTTTTTTTGTGGTTGCAGAGCCTAGTATATTATTTAGACAACTAAATGATGATGAAGCAAAGGAAAACTGTTACTTACTCTTCCTTTTGCCATAAACCACACAGCTGTACCTGTCATGGTTTGTTTGCAATTAATATTTGCAATGTTTGAAAACTTTGTGCCACCATATATATATATATATATATATATATATATATAAATATATATATATATATATATATATATATATATATATAATATATATATATATATTATATATATATATATAATATATATATATATATATTATATATATATATATATTATATTATTATATATATATATATATATATATATATATATATATATTATATATATATATATATATATATAATATAATATATAATATATATATAAATATATATATATATATATAATTATTATATATATATATATATATATAATTATATATATACTTATATATAATATATTAATATATATATAATTATATAATATATATATATAAATATATAAACTATATTATATATATTATATATATAATAGAATATATATATATATATATAATATATATTAATATATATAATATAATATATAATATAGATATATATATATAATTATATATATAAATATAAAAATATTTAATAAATAAATTAGATATATTTATATATATATATTATATATATATTAATATATATATATATATATATATATTATATTATATATATATATATATATATATATATATATATATATATTTTTTATATATATAATTATATTATATATAGTATATATTATATTTCTATATATATATTACATAATGTATATTATATATATATATATATATATATATATATATATATATATATAGTTTGAGGATAAAAAGTAGCACCAGGGCCTTTGACATGGAGAACACTTTATTAAACTATCAACGTTTCGGAAAACACAGTTTCCATCTTCAGGCTAAAATATATAGAACAATAATTACAAAACTAAAAAACTTAAGTGTAACAAGCATTTACAAAATAATAATATAAGCAAAACATGATTGTAGTTCCATATATTAAACATTAATATTTAACGATGTTATTATAAAGTATACAAATGAAACGAGCTTGGAAACGAACAATAATAAGGTAACACTTCAGCTTAAATTTCTAATTATGTACATCGGAATCCATATAACAATTCAAAAGATAAAAATAGGGCTAACTATATCAAATTGCAATAAATTATCAAAGGACAGATTGAACCGGGAGACACTGGGTAATACTTACAATTTAACGTTTTAGAAAGTTGGTATCGGACAAACTACTATGGTAACACATCTGACGGGTTAAAAGAGCAGCAACTTGTATGGTCCGCTGTCACTGTTTAAGGAAGGTTTCGTGTTGGCAATGTATAATGTTTCTAAAATGTGTAAGTTGGTTGTGGATTTTGCTTGAGACAATATTGAAAAATTGGAAAAATTAAAGGGGTGGTCTTTATCGTGCGAGTGGTTTCTTATTGCAGAAAAGGTTGGAGAATTGAACGGTAGTTTTGTGCGGGAAGACACCCCCTTGTGCTCATCAACTCTCACACTGAGCTGGCGAGTAGAACTGCCAACATAGGCGGCATTACAGCCGTCACATGTGAATTTATAGATAAGAGAGGAGCGGAGCACAGTGGGAATACCCTCTTTGTGATGGCAGAAGGAAGCTATTTTAAAGGACGAGTTAAAGGTCAGAATAATATTTAATTGTGGGAAAAAATTCATTAGGCAGTGATTAAGGTCTTTACGTAGTTTTATATGGATGTGTTCATAGTATGGTAAAGGTAAATAGAGTTTAAGTTTTGGAGCAGTGAGAGTCAAGAGTTTTTGATCAAATTTGGAGGATAACAATTCTTTTATATATTTATGAATAAGAGAAGGGGGAAAAATTGAGTTTGAAAAAGTCTAGTAGAAAGTTGAAATCTAAGTGCATTAGGCTGTAATTGGATTTTAGATGAAAAGATCTGAAGATAAGAGTCCTTATACTATTGCATTTAAAAACTAAATTAATATTACTGAAAAAATTAATACCTAGGCCTGTGAACGTCTTTTTTCTATAAATGGAAGTGGAAAAATCTGTGGGGGACTTTTTTATGAAGATATCTAAAAAAGGGAGGGAGTTATTAGTTTCATCTTCTCTGGTGAACGTTATGTTAGGTAATTGGGAATTCATATAATCAAAAAAGGGGGTGATTTTGTTTATGTTGGTAAAAAGCAAGAAGGTATCGTCCATATATCTCTTGTAGTGTGAAGGTTTGAAGGAGGGGGGGCAATTATTTAACCAGATCTGTTCATAATGGATTAGGTAGGTGTTAGCCAAGATAGCACTAAGGGGTGAACCCATAGCAAGGGAATTAGTTTGTAAGTATAGTTTATCATTAAAGAAGAAGTAAGTATCGTGCGTGGCCAGCATTAGGAGAGTTTTGAATTCTTTTTTATCGAAACCATGAAAATTAGTGGAAGATTGAAAAATTTGTTCTAAAAGGGTCTATGGCCTTACCTATGTATATATATATATATATATAATATATATATATATATATATAATATATATATATATATATAATATATATATATACTATATATATATATTATATATATATATATATATATATATATAATATATAATATATATATATTAATTATATATTAATATATAATATATTATATTATATATATAATATATATATATATATATATATAATATATATATATATATATATATATATATATATATATATATATATATATATATGTGTGTGTGTGTGTGTGTGTAAAAGTATTTTGTTATGGGGGTTAAACAAGTATTTGGGCAACTGTCTTTTTTTTCCTTTAAATTTTCTCATTGTCTTATTGTGACATTAAGTCATAAATTTCTTAAATTACAACAAATTTTTTCCATAGTTTTCATTTCCATTTGGGGTGAAAACATATTTTATTTAAATTCTGAGAGAGCATTCAACTTCCTGACGTATTCACTAACTCTTTCTTTATTACCTGAGCACAGGTATAATAAAGTTTTGTAAAAACATTCTGGCTCAATTGTTTCCAAATATAATAATGTTTGCGAACATTTCGAGTAAATATTTTCAAGAATTTTACTTTTAGTGTCCAAAATTTTTTGTTCTGTATAATCAAGCCATTCAAAAAGATTATCATGTTGTTTAAAGGTAAAACTATCTCTGTAGTAAAGTCCAGTTGGAAATGCAATTTCAAATACACAGTTTGTTTTCCATTTTTTAATTTCTTCATCCGTTTTCTCAAACCACTCAAGAAGTTTAGTGAGATGGGCAGCAGGAATTTCTCTCATCACAAATATTTTAGTAACTGTCGGAAAATTAAAAACTTTATGGAAGATTTCTTTCTTTAAATTACCTACTTCGTCAGGACTTACAATCCAATTTACAAACTTATCTACCATATCTAAACTTCCCTTTTCTATCCCAAATTCATGAAAAAACCAAACTGCTTGTTCCTTTTTAGTGTCAATGCGAGTATTTTCATTAATACATAAGGTGTTTATATACATATCAGCAAATTTGAATTTATTTTCGGAAAGAAAGTTGCAAATATCTGATTTTCCATCTACTATTAGCATATTTTCTTTTTCTTCCAACGTTGCACTTTCTAATATCAATCGAAAATTGATCTCATCGTCATGTGAAAAATTATTGCACCTTACTAGCGTTCTCAATAGTTTATTTCCTGATGTTATAAGACGAGTAAAGGAGGGTTTTAAACCAAAATATGATAATTCCACTCTAATAGAAAATTTCTTATGTCCAGAAGGACTCATTTTCCAGAACTCCCTCATTAAGTGATGATAATTGTACGTCTGATTTAAATTGGAATCTTTAGTCGCATAAACTATATCTTGCATTAGACGATAAAAATGTATTTAATCTAGAATGTGGAAGACTGATATTGCAGTTTTGATGAAAAAATCTTGGTAGGGCCAGACTAAAAAGCATCTTAACAGACTATACACTAAGTTAAAACGAAATAAAAATGACTTTCTAATTTCTGGTTTAGCCAAATTAACTAAATGCATCATATTATGGCGATGAACTGAAAAATCCCTTGATAGTAACAGTTCATGTATTGAGTTATGATTTTCAAAGAAATTCACAATCCGATTCATAGAATTGGCAAATACTTCACTTCCAAATTTATTTTCAATTGCCCCCAACATTTTTCTTGATTCTGGCATAACGATCGACTTTATTGCTGCTAAATAACTACTTGATGAAGGTCCATAAGAAAATACTTGGCAAATAAAATCGTGTGATATGCTTTCGAGTTGAGACCCTGACATTGAAAGATTTTCAATTTCTTCAAAATATTTTGTCCACAATACCAAATGGCTTTCTGAATCGTCGTCTTTAATGAAAATGTTTTTAAATTCAAATTCTTCGATATGTAATAGCTGCCACAAACGTTGTGCAGAAACTCGAAAGAAATAATGGCAAGCAATCTTATATTTAAGAAAAACACTCAAACTAGGATCCTTCACCAATTCCCTGGCTGCTTTTTCCTCATCAAACAATCCACTTGATGTAAAAAAGGAACTTTTGATAAAATCTTTAATAAAGTTGGTTGGCAATTTGAAATGGGTTTTTATATGCTTTGCCCACTTCAACATCTCGATTCCGATGGATGGAAGAAAATGCCATGGAATGGTCTCCTCTGGTACGCTACTCTCTTTTAATATTTCACCTG
>JABUQX010068771.1:0-2500 GCA_015478945.1 Trachelipus rathkii | reverse complement strand
TTGCAACTGGTTTAGTGGCGAGTGTTTGTGATATTTAGTGTTGGTGACAGACTTTTGAATGGAATGAATAGTATGTATGTCGATTGAGATGAATGAGTAATAAATAAATGGGGTGGAAAGTGAATGATTTAAAATTACTAGTAGAGTGTGGCAGAGATGTGCTGTCTCCATAGCTATTTAATTTGTATATAGATAAGGTGATGCAAGAATTAGAGGTAGGGGTGGTAGGGGAAGATGTTAGACTGATGGAGAATGGAAAAAGTGGAGGATGCTCTGCTTATTGTACGCGAATAATTTAGTTTTTGTTTGACGATCTGAAGAAAGTTTTGGAGGATTTGTAGAGGTGTATGGAAGGGTGTTCAAAAGAAGTTTGAAAGTAAATGTAGATAAGAGTAATGTGATGGTAGTGGGTGAGGAGGGTCAACAGTGTGAAATCATGTTGGATATTGAGCAATTGGAACAAGTATCTTAGCTTAAATAATTAAGTTATTTGTTGGATGAAGAGAGAAAGGATGATGCAGAATATAGTAGGAAAGTTATGATTATTAGGAAGGTGGCTGGTGCATTTTAATCCTAAGTGAATGCATAAGAACTAAGATTTGAGTGCGGTTGAGTTCTGCATTTCTTTGAGGCCGCCTAGCAACCGTTGTGATGTGAGGTTTGGAACAGAAAGTATCTTTTAACTAATTAAGTTATTTGTTTGGATGAAGAGAGAACGGATGATGCTGAATGTAGGAGGAAAGTTGTGAATGGTAGGAAGGTGGCTGGTGCAAATAAATCCTAGGTTAATGCATAGGAAGTAAGATTTGAGTGCGCTAACGTTCTGCATGAGGGTATGCTGTTACCGATGTTAATGTATAATAAAAAGCTATGGAGTGGAATAATCAGTATAGATTTAAGATGCAATCTGTTCAGATGAATAATCTTAGGGGCGTGTTAGGTGTGAGAAGAATTGATAAAATGAGGAATGAACGTGTTGGGAGTTGTGTGGTGTGAACAAAGGAGTAAATGAGAGAATAAATGAGTGTATTAAGGTGGTTTGGTCATACGGAAAGGATGGATGATAGTTGGTTGGTGAAGCGGATATAATATGATGTGTGTGCTATGAATCGACTGGCTGGAGGCCGAAGGAAAATTGGATTGTATCAATAAATAAATGGGTAATAGTATCGCAGATGGGCTTCATTCCCTATTTTTATAAAAATCACAGGATATATTCTACAAAAATAATAATGGAGAATAAAAAAAAGAAAATGACTTCTCTTTAAGAAAAAAAGTTACAGCCTCTCAAAGTTTGAATTTTTTAAATTTTTTTCTTATATATATATATATATATATATATATATATATATATATATATATATATATATATATATATATATATATATATATATATATATATATATATATATATATATATGCTATATATATATAACTATATATATATATATATATATATATATACCGTATATATATATATATATATATATATGCTATATATATATATATATATATATATATATATATATATATATATATATATATATATATATATATAAATTAAAATCACAGGATATACTTTAAAAAAAAAATAATGAAGAATAAAAAACGAAAATGATTTAAGTCTTTAGGGAAAAAAGTTACGCCTCAAAGTTTAAAATTTTCTAATAGGCTTTCTTATAAAAAAAATTAATAGCAGGACTCGTGTTCGTTTCAGGGTCATCCTAGTTCAGGTTATGATAAGATTTGCTAAGTATACACAGATTTACTCTGTGCATACTTAACAAAACATATCATAACCTGAACTAGAGGGCCTAAAATGAGACCTAACCTGGAAGGATCGAAAATGAAAAGTCTATGGGAGTTTAAACAACTTTGAGAGGCTGTTACTTTATTTTCCTAAAGACGTCAGTCATTTCGTTATTATTAACTTTTTTTAGAGTATATCCTGTGATTTTATAAAAATCGGGGGTGAAGCCTTCTGCTCTACTATTACCAATAAATGTCTGTAGGGAGGAAATGTGAGTGTGGTGGAGGCGAGAAGAAAGGTGCATAATAGGGGTGAATGGTGGGTTTTTGTGAGGGGGCACTGTTGTATGCCTGTCCCAGGGGATGAACCCTACATTGACGAGATACAACAGTGAGGTCCGTAGCGGTGTTGTGAAGCCCTAGGGTTGATTTCTGGCTGTGATGATCTTGCACTTAAGGGTATGAGGGAAAGGTGTGGAGATTTTCTTTCGACTGACGTCATGCTCTTCTACTTAACTATTTCCGTGCATTTTACCTACACTACTCCTATCTGTTGCAAATGAGGGAAGGATAAAGAAATATATATATATATATATATATATATATATATATATATATATATATATATATATATATATATATATATATATATATTTATATATATAACTATATATATATATATATATATATATATATATATAACTAACTGCCTATATATATATATATATATTAGTGATGCATCAGATGTCAT
>JABUQX010068770.1:45000-57864 GCA_015478945.1 Trachelipus rathkii | reverse complement strand
CCTGGTACAATAGATTCGCTTTGAGTCAGAAGAGAAGAGAACAAAAGCATTACCTAATCCCCCCTAGGTGTTAGGTAACACCTCTTATTGATTTACTGATTTACTGCTAAGGATGTAATGTTAATAAATATGTGAGTAAAAGCAGTCAAAACATATAAGTTAAAACAGTAAAACAATGAGTTTAAAGCAGTAAAACAGTAAAACACAAGCATACTAATCTAACACCTAGTTAGTTAACACCTCTATTGATTACTGATTTACTGCTTTAGTCTTTAAAGTATATGTTTTTAATAAAAATGTTTAAGTGCCTAAAAATAGGGTGGGCTAAAATTGATTCCATGAAGACCAAAGGGTTGGTCGTGTGTTTATACATGTGTATAAGTGTAAATGTAAGTGTAAGTGTCTTGGTGAGTGTAATGTCATAGTTGAATGTGTTGTATAAGTGAAGTGGTGTGTGTATGTGTGGTGTTGATTTTTGTGACCGCTTGTTGAATAAGTGTAAGTTAAGTGTCTATGGGTAAATGTAAATGTCATAGTGAATGTGTGTATAGTGTCATAGTGAATGTGTGTATAAGTTGTCATAGTGAATTGTTGTGTGTGTTGTGTGTGGTGTGTGTGTTGTGTGCTGTGCCGTGTGTTGTGTGAGTATAAGTATAACGGTGCTGTATGTTATAAGTAAAGTGTTATGTGTGTGTGTGTGTGCGTGTGTGTGTGTGTGTGATGTGTGTGTGTGTGTGTGCACGGATGGAAATAAGTTAGGATAGATTCCATACAGGTCAGGTTCCTACATGACCTCATGTTAGCACAGAGCCCTACCCAAAGGCTAGGCATCAGTTACCTGGATGAGCTCAAGGCGGGGCGGAGGCTAGTGCCAGGGTAGGAAGGTGTAGGCTGGGTGGAGGCTAGGTAGTAGGTGTATGGCTACTGTACAGACTGTGGTGGGAATTTCTTAGGGTGTTGGTGTAGGTTAGGTTGAAGGATGGGTGGGGTAGGTGTAGGTTGTTAGGACCTAAGGTGTGTAAGCAGCGAGGTGTGGCTGTGGTGTAGGCTATAGTGTAGGCTGGGGTATGGTATGGATTTTTTTCATTGTATCCCCCTTATCCCCCATCCCAATGACTTTCTTCTATACTTGGGAGCCCCTCAATCTATTCCTTTTCTTTCCTCCCCCTTACTCCACCCCCAATGGGTACAAAATTTCTTCATTTTATCTTACTTGCATTCTTCTTACTTCCTCTTCAAGAAAGGATTTTCATAATGTCCTCTCTTCTCTCTCTCTCTCTCTCTCTCTCTCTCTCTCTCTCTCTCTCTCTCTCTCTCTCTCTCTCTCTCTCTCTCTCTCTCTCTCTCTCTCTCTCGCTCTTCTCGTTTTGTGATGTGCATGTTTGGATCGTTAAAAAGCCACGTGTTAGTTCGCTGGAACGAAACCTAATACCAAAAATAAAAATAAAAATAATGAAAATAATTAAAATAATTAAAAATAATAAAAATAATTAAAATAAAAATGAATAAAATAATTCAAATAAAATGAATAAAATTTTCGAAGTCAAAGAGAATAAACAATAATAGCACGGTCTTCCACGTGCTTTTACGGTGGCGATTCTCAATACGAGAGACCTTATAACAGAAAATAAAATAAAAATAATAAAAATACGCAAATAATAAAAGTAATTCAAATAAAAAAGTATGTTTATATGTATGTGTGTGTGTATGGATGATAGCGATTTTACTCTCTCTCTCGTTGTATATATATATATATATATATATATATATATATATATATATATATATAATATATATAATAAATAAAAATAACGAGATATATATATAATATTTTTTATATATATATATTATATATATTATATCATATATACTATTATATATATATATATATATTTATATATATTAAAATTGCATATATATAAAAAAATGCAAAATCGAGATGCGCTTTTTCTAAACTTTTAATATGGAAATAGCTATTTCCAAAATTTTTGTATGCAAAAAAATGATTTATATATAAGTAACATTTGTTTATATATTAATGGGCATTCAGACGGAGCCCAATTAGTTAAGTTCAATACACTTCCTTAAGAGGCTACGGGTCGAGTTCCAGTTCTGTCAGTGACATGGAGAAGTCACTTTTTTTTAAATTCCCACAATTCCTTTGTTCATTCTTGTGGGTGGGATGATTCGCATCAGAAGATAGATGATGTTATGCGCGTGCGCATGATGCATATACATGTATGCGCAAACGCATGGTACATATACATGACTAAGTAGTAGTATAAAATGACATGTGCGACATTCCTTAAGGAAGGCCCAATGGTCAGGATACTGTGAAACCTTCCAGAATAGTACAAGAGAACTAATTATATATATATTATATATATATATATATATATATATATATATATATATATATATATATATATATATATATAATTATATATTTATATATATAGTGAAGGCAAATTTGAAAATAGATTCAATGAAAACTATGGTATAGGGGATTAGGAAGACCTTCTTGGAGAGCACAGACAGATAAAGCAGTCACGGTGAGTGGAACGGGTATAGAGATACGGTGAATGGAACAGGGTAGGAGGGAAGCGACTGGGATGATGAGGGTTGTGTGGTGTTATAAGGGTGAGTGTATGTGTCTATGGATGCATTCGTGGATATTAAAATAACATTCATGAACATTGTGAAATAAAATGAAATAATACGGATTAAAAAGGACAATGAAAGTAGATGAGGTTTATAGAAAGAAAAACGAGGATGCGAAAAAAAACGGTGCCGACGTGGTGCGATGCGTAGCGGTGACAGGTGCGGTGCGGTGCAGGTGCATGCTCGGCTACGGGTATGCGGTTCGGCAGCGGAACCTTGCGGTTAAGCGAAACGTAGTTGGTTGGAGACACCGAAACGCCCCCCCTACCCTTAAGGGGGGGGGGGGAAATCCGCGAAAAAAAAAATAAAAAAAAAAAAATAAATAAATAAATAAGAATCTAAAAAAATAAAAATATAAATATTAAATAATAAAGAAAAATAAAAAATAAGAATAAAATAAATGTAATAAAATATTAAAAAAATTTGAAATTAAAAAAAGCACTAAAAACACCCATGAAGGTAAACATGAGTACTCCAAAATTACGAGTGCAAAAAAAGCTCAGGTAGGTTCCTAGCACACCTTGTGGTCAAAATAGACAACAACAGGAGACGAAATGACTCCCTACTACATTATATTATAACTATATATATATATATTATATATATATATATATATATATATATATATTATATATAAATTATATATATAAATAATATAATATATAGTATATATATATATATTATATATATATAATATACATATAATACTAATATATAAGTAAAATTATATATATATATATACAATATATATATATATATATAATTATTGGTTGCAGGCCTTGAGTACTCAGCAATTATGGTAAGAGAAAACCGGGTGCTTTAAAAAACTACGCTTGAAGCGTTTTTTTGGGGACGTGGATGGGCTAGTGGTTAGAGCATCCGGTTATTGTTACCTCTGTGACGCGGAAGTCCAATGTTCGAATCCCGCTGATGGAGAGTAAATCCCTGTGACTCATTCATTTAAAATGGGGGCCAGGGCCTTTGAGTACTCAGCAAATATATTATGGAATGAGAAAACCGGGAGCTTTAAATACTACGCTTGAAGCGTTCTTTTTGGAACGCGGATGGCTTAGTGGATAAGCTCCCGGTCATTATTACTCAGCGACGCGGAGTCCCAGGTTTCGAATTCTGCTGATGGAAGTTAAAAATTTACCTCTGACTCATTCATTAATATATATATAAATATATATATATATATATATATATTATATTATATATATATATATATATATATAATATATATATATATATATATATATACTATATATACATAAATAGAGTATATCCGCATCACAAAATATATTGATATTTACAGGAGTACTGCGTATATCCGCATCCGCATCCGCAAAATATTATTCGCATCAATTTACACTATCCGCATCCGCAACCCATCCGCATATTACACTACCCGCATATCCGCAACCTCAATCCGCAATAATTTATTTGTACGGATAGCGGGATAGTTTCATCAATTGAATATATTATGAGTATCGTGTGTGCACTACCATATTATATAATATAATATAAATAATATATATATATATAATATATTATAATATATATATATATATATATATAATATATATATATATTATATAATATATATATATATATAATAATATATATTAAAAGCTAGACGGCTATTCAAGGATCACAGAAAACACTCATGCTGGAGATAGATATTAGATTTCAAACTCTGCAAAACGATGACGCATGTGCAATGGCAACTTTTCTGGATACAAAAACAAAATTCTTGAATCCCGTGTTTCACAGACTGTTAAAATTAATTTGGGATGCCTATGCGATGAAATGCTGCTAAAGGCGGAACTATCACTAGCCAATAAAAAACAGAAAAGATTCCAGAAACAGACACACATTTATTTACCATCTATTAGCGATATCATTGCCGAATCCATGAAAGTTTTTTTGGCTTCTAGGCACAAATCTAGCAGCGATGTTCGGAGGTGTCAAAAGAACACTATCATTAGATCGAAGAGTATCAAAAAGAGAAAAAAGCCTTGAAATCAAGATAAAGATCCACGGGGTTTTTGTGGCGTTAAAATTTGTAAAGTTTTCCTCACATCTTTCAGAAGTCGCCAGGAAAAAAAAATCTTAGCAAAAGCCCTTTAACAAGTGTGGCTAGTGAGCGTCTTTCAGTGTTGCAGATCTCATTTACGACGAAAGAGAAGCAAACTCTCTCTGAAAGGGCTCTGAAGCTTTTGTTATTGAAACAAATTTGGAATATTAATTTAAAGACATTAGATATTATATAACCTTTTCCAAAGGATGGAGAGCTGGAAAGGGGTTGGTGGGGTGCATTTGGTCCAAGCCTCCTGCACTCTGGTAATACGGGTATATATATATATATATATATAAATATATATATTATATTATAAATATATTATATATATATATATATATAATTATATATATAATATATAATATATATAATAATTAAATATATATATAATAATATGGATATATATATAAAATATAATATATATATTATATATATATATATATATAAATATATCATAATATAATATATATATTTTATATATATATATATATATATATATTATATTAGAATATATATATAATTATATATATATATATATTATGTGTGTGTGTGTGTGTGTGTGTGAAAAGTACTGTGGCTAAATAAAATCTAAAAACTTAACTATTCCGCTACCGCATCCGCAATCCGTGGATAGTGATTTTTACTATCCGCATCCGCATCCGCATCCGCGGATAGTGAAAAATCACTATCCGCATCCGCATCCGCATCCGCGGATAGTGAAAAATCACTATCCGCTACACCTTTAATATATATATACTATAATATATATAATATATACTAAAAGAATTCATTATACAATATATATATATATATATTTATGTATATATATATTATATATATATACTATATATAATATAATATATATTATATTAGATATTATATATAATATATATATATAATATATATATTTATGTGTGTGTGTGTGTGTGTGTGTGTGTGTAAATTTAAAAGCTTTTTTCTGTTCCACGTAATATTTGAAAAATGAAATAAATATTTTTTTTAATGATTAAAGTAACATTGACATCAGAACTAATAATAATAATAATAATAATAATAATAATAATAATAATAATAATAATAATAATAATAATAATAATAATAATAATAATAATAATAATAATAATAATAATAATAATAATAATAATTGAGAACAATTAATAATAACAACAATAAGAATAACGTTTTAATAATACAATTTTAATTATTTTTAAGAATTTCCAACTAAGAATTACCACTATTATACATTATAGCTAAACTTTTAAAATTAGTCCTTGCTTACTTACTATTCTTACTATAAAAACGATTAATGAAAGGTAATAATAAAAACAAATTAATTAAGCTATGATCGGTGAAAATAGCGTTAGCTAAACTGCTAATAATTAAATAATAGAAATTAATTCATAGTTATGCTAAGTTAATTAATATCAACTTGAAATAAAGTATTATAATAATAAGGAAAATATTTATTGTAATAATAATAATAATAATAATAATATAATAATATAATAATAATAATAATAATAATAATAATAATAATAATAATAATAATAATAATAATAATAATAATAAAAATTGGTGTAAAAATAAATGCACTACTTAATTAATAACCAATGGCAATTGTAGTAATAATTACAATGAAAAGGCTGTTTATAATAACAATTATCATTATCACCGTAATTATGATTGGCCAAAATGGAAGGTACTGAAATAGTAGCCACTTCATATTAATAAAAAGGTAAGATTTTAGAATATATCATCGCTTACTTCATTATTCACTAATAATAAGTTAAATAGTAAAGGTTTTATTTTTTGAGCAGCAGAATTGATAGTTTTCGGTTTTAAATTCTAGTGCATTAAGTTTAAAGTTCGTTGTTCTGTAACTGACGCTATATGTGATATATATATATATATTATATATATATATATATATATATATATATATATATATATATATATATATATATATATATATATATATATATATATATATATATATATATATATATATATATACTCAGTGGCGGCTCCTGCCTTCGTTGCATTCACTTTTTTTTTTGTTTTTTATTTTTTTTTTTTCGCAACGACCACTTTTTTTTCCTATATCAACGATATTTTTGTTTTTTAATTATTTGTCAGAAAATTTCACATTTTACTCATATATATATATATAATATATATATATACTATATATATATATATATATATATATATATATATAAAATATATATATATATATATATATATATATATATTATATAACGCGTTATAAGAAGTATATATAAGGCTTTGATTTTCCTCGCGTTGCAATTATAATGCGAAGCGTCTCTCAACTTGTTTACAAACGTCTCTATACATCATCAGAAGTATTACATGAAAGCGGAGGACAAATAATTTGAAACTATGTTTGAATAAAAATGATTTACAAAAGTTAACTACATAGGAAGAAGTCACGGGCAGGCCTGTCTCATGCAAGTGTAAGAATTTGAAAAATAAAACGAAATATTAAGAAAGAAGTCGTTCTCGAAAATTTTAAATCTTTTTTATTTATATAGTTCTTGTGGGCTTAATTTCGTAAGTTTTTAACAATTCGTAAAAAACAATTTCACTCGTATGCAAACGTAATAACTACAGGCATATAAATAGTATACCACCCCCTCACTAACCAATACTCACTACGTGAACTAACAATACTATGATTATAGTATATAAGTAAATAGTATACTTATATATATAAGTATATACTATTATGATACATATATAATCATATATATAGTATACTATTATATCATAATATATATATATATATATATATAATAAGTAATATATATAATAAGTAATGATATGATATAGTAATAGATATAATATTATATAGAGCAAATCCATATTTTGCCACTATCATAAGAAATAAAGACATAATATATCACTTTTATACATTATATATATATATATATATACATATTATATATTATTATTATTATTATATTATTATTATTATTATATAAATATAATTAATATCTATTAGAATATTATAGATTAGTAAATATATAATAATAGAAGGAAGATGTTAATAGAAAGAATTGATATGAATTAATTAAATTTAAAAGTAAATTAAAATAAAAATAATTATAATTTCAGAGAATATGATTTGAATAGTTAAAATAAGAATTGAAATTAATAGATATAAATTAGAATTAATAGATACTAGAATCTCCTCCGTAAATACCTCCAGTGCACATGTCGGGATTGCAAGTAATGCCCGGTGATGTGGATAATGATAGTATAACCTATAAGATACATTTTTTTATGTTCTTTGCTGTAAGCTGTAAAAGTATTAAAAGAATAAATATAACAAATAGAATTTATGCTAATATAAAGAATATAAATAGAACAGAATAGAAGAGATAAAATAAATTATATAGATGATATAAATTCTTCTAGTATCACCAAGTAATTGAGGTAGTGAAAAACAAAGAGGTAGCAAACATACACCAGAGTACGATCCACAAAAAAGAATAAGTAAGAAATGCTTTGGTATAATCTACCCTATAAAATATAGAAAGAAAAGAAATAGACGAGATGAGATAAAATAAGAAAAGAAGCACCAGAACAAAAAAACAAATTAAAAATACACGCATAGAAAAACCGCAAAATGAATAACCCCTCACAAATCACACCTGTTAATGGTGAGAACCCGCCGCAGTCAGGAAACTCCACCCATATGTGTGTACTTTAAGGGAGGCTGCGCTGTACCTCAAAAACTGCTGGAATCATCGTCAAATAGTGGGGTTGAATGCGCTGAACAAAAACACGCAATCACCATTACTCCTTTACAAAACCCCGAAATTGCACTCCTATTATGCACCTTTATTCTCGCCTTCTTGCCAAAACTCAACATCCTCTCACTCCAGGCAGTCCTACATGAACTCAATCTACTTTATTACTCGTCTCCAGCCGTCGATTCTCAACACACATCAACACTATACACCCGATTTAACCAAAGGACTACCATACCATTCCATTTCCACATACCAAACCATACATCACATTCAATGTACATCTCGTTTAACATTACTCTCATTTATCCTTTCCCTTCACACCACACAACCCCTTAATACGTTCATTCCACTTATCCAATTCATCCCACAACCTAACACAACCCCTGAGATTGTCCATCAAGAGCACATTGTAACATTTAGATCTATTAACCTACTTACCTTTCAGACACAATAACTTTCCTACTGATACATTAAACCAAGGATAACAACATACCCTCATGCAATACCTAGCGCACTACAAACTTAGTCCTTTCTACATCTACCACAGGATATTAATATCACCAGCTACCTTCCTACCATTCACAACTTTTCTTCTACACTCTGCATACATCCGTTCCCCTTCAATCCAACATATATCCTAACATATTTAAACTCCAACCCTGTTCCAGTTGCTCACTCATCCCATAACCTTCGCACCGAGGGACGCTAATCACTCACAACAATCACCTTGCTCTTAATCTTAACGTTTACATTTCAAACCACTCCTTTTACACTCCCTGCCAAATCTCTCTATCAATCATCTCTCAATTTTTTGTCAGATAAAAGATAGATTAACATTCTCAGGACATTTAATTGTTGCTACGTTTATTTCTGCCGGAAATGTTTCCTCAGTATAATTCCATCTTTCCTGAGAAGAAAAATGTAAATGAAACTTGTAAAGTGTACACTTTCATTGACATAAAGAAACTTTAAAACAGAACTATCGTTTATTATTTATAGTCTACGAAGAATTTGGTTTAAGGCTGGAAGCCATAGCTATTATAATCGATTTCCAATCTACAGAAAAATCACTTGGAAGTCGCGACATACTTGGTCTTATTGAGAAAAGTGTGAAAAACATTGATCAAAGTATCATATAATACCCTATTCCACAACATGCACACATTGTCTAAAGCAACAGAGCAGGCTTGTTTTATCCTCTATTTAAATAGGAGATATATATACTACTGTCTTTTAACAGTACAAAATCATCGCAGGTGCGTGGACATATGAAAAGACTTTCCGCTCTTTAATTCAATGCTTTTACAGCATCAAGAAAAGAACCTTTATTATAGGAGGAGACATTCATAGATACTTCTTTCATATAATAAACTGACACTTGATTTCAAATCAATTATGCTTTCTTGTTTCTTTTCCTCAGAATCAAAAGATAGAATGTATCAACAGAGCGATACTTCGTTTTCACACAATAAAAAATATGTAAATAGAATATACCGTATAACTAAAACATTTTATAAAAAATATAATATGTATCAATTTCTTTTAATTTTTCTCAAGATTTCAATAGACATCTCTGCGAGATCAATCAATGCTCTCTTCTTTTCTGAAACACACAACACACACACGCACGACACACACTCATACACACCCAACAACAACACGCACCAACTCACACAGACACAATACACACACAAAACACCACCAACACACCACACCACAACATCCACTAAACACCAATCCAACATCATTCAACTTATCACAATCAATACTCAGACCTATTAATAAACTCAAAACTCACTTACACAAAACAATAATCATTTAAGCATATCGATATTATACTAAAAGCATATTTCATACTATATGATACCTTATTAAATATAACATAACTTATCACCACAAATAACAATATAAATCTATAGCATTATCCCAACTTAACCTAATAGTAAATATAGAGATTTCCAAATCCTTTATAGTGAATAAGATTATATAACTAGCACAAAATATATACAATAAATAATAATATGATAAAACATATTAAATAAAATTTTAAGGAACCATAGTGAGAGATAAAAAAAAAAGCAATTTGAAAGAGTCAAATACAAAACACATATAATTAAACTCCTCTCATTCTGGTACAAGACAAAATAAAATAAGAAAAAAAAAATAAAATAACAAAAAAAAATAAAAAAAAAAATAAAAAAAAAAATAAATAAAATTTTCAAAGCCATCATTTTAATCGTCCCATCACTAATATTATATACACAATTATATATATATAAATATAAAGTATATAAATGTATATATGTTATATATATATATATAATATATATATATATTATTAATATATTAGATTATATATATATATATATATATATATATATATAATATTTTTTTTTTTTTTTTTTACGGTTATCACCACGCCTCACGGGCTAATCCCTACTCAAGGAGGTGTGTAATTACGGAAATTTACCTCATAAGGTATAATACTAGCTCATATACATTATATACTACTATAGTCCCACAACGGCCAGTATATATTATGATCATACGTAATGTGATATCGCCCACAAACCTAACTAATAACATAAAATACCACATAATCTATAATAACAACCTTACGCTAAATATGATATAATTACATATTAGTACCACTTAATACTCTACAACTAATATACTTTATAAAACACTAGTATCATCAATATATTATTATAACCTGACAATATAATATATCAATACATCAACCAACTTCAAACATGGCTAACAAAAAACAATGTCTGCCTCACCAAACAAATCATCACTTTAATCACCAGTCACCACCAACCCATAATCATAAAAGTACAGATCAAACTAAACAACATTTCATCTCAAACACGCTTAAAATGCTCATATGAACCAGACACTACATAGTCTTTTTGAGCAATGACGCCAGACAACATAATTCTTTCTCAAACAAGAATGAACTATTAAAAACCATAGCTACACCAGTCACACCAATACGGTTACCGCCACATTACAAAAAACTTCGTCCTACTCTTAAACACCTCTCCAACTTGCACCCACTACTGACAAAAAAACATAAAGAAACTCCAAACGACATACATCCTAAAATCAACCAGAGCACCATCAGCAACTCACAACGACCTACAAGAAGAAAAAAATACTTCCCGTAGACATATCCTGGACGATGATACTCACCCAACTTTACCAAAACTATAAACACCCCAAAACCCATGCACATTCACCCTCTAATCTATCCACCACAGATCTGCAACCTCTTTCTCACCGCTCTATATTACAAGCAATTCTGAACAAAATTCCACCTCCACCAAACAACACATCAAACACCAAAACAAATCCACACGACACTAACAGAAACTACTTAAGACGCTGAACAAGAACTTTTACAAACACCACGAGAATAGCACCAGAATCCAATTCATTACTTACCTCATCTTCTGTTCAATTTAAGACGGCCACCACCCTTAAATTACAATATACGATATAATCACCTCAACCACCATCAAAACATTTGTCAAAACTGTTAACCATCCGGAGGTAATCCACCTTTTTCCTGTCTACTAACTCTCACCAAAAATTGAAATTTCATCCCTGACCCTGGTAGATTCTGGAGGTCCGTGCGGTAAGCGACTTAACGATATGGCCCTCCATATGGTTAGAAGGATAGGTATATATTATATATATATATTATTATATATATAATATATAATAATATTATAATTATATATATATATATATATTATATAATATATAATAAATATATATAATATATATATTACTATATACGGCAAGGAAAAGTTTTATCCTCTTAAATGCCAATGAAAACCCCTTCCTACATACTGGCTCTTTCGAATGTTGATAATGTAAATACCACCACCCACCTTGCAGACATGCAAGAAATGTGATTGGTAAATAATATATTATATATTATATAATATATATATATATATATATATATAATATATATATATTATTATATAATTATAATATATATAATATATATATAATATATATAAAAATATATAATATATAATAATAAAATATATATTATAATATAATATATATATAATATATTATATATATAATATAGAATATAATATAAGATAATATATAATATATATATATCATGTATATATATATATATATACACCCCTCCTGAAGCACACGCGATACGGAAAAATAAAAAAAAATGACAGATAGTTTGAAATATATATGTATAGTGATATGAATATATACAAACATAAGTACATATATATGCGGTATATATAATTATATATATTATATATATATAATATTATATATATATATAGTATATATAATATATATATA
>JABUQX010068770.1:0-37500 GCA_015478945.1 Trachelipus rathkii | reverse complement strand
TTTTCTTTCAAGTCGCTTAATATCGGCTGTGGTTGATGGAGCGACTCTTCTTTTTCTGTCAATAGTGTCTTTTCCTCAGGGTTCGGTCTTATCTCTTACTTTATTCTTACTTTTATTAATAGATCTTCACTGTACATCTAACTCTATCCACTCATCTGCCGATGACTCGACCCTTCAATATCTTCACCTCTTTCAATCTGCTCCCCTCTTTTACTTCTAGAATGCCTCTCGTCTTAATCTTTTTCCGATTCTATTCTCGCTGATATGAATAGAATTTCCGAGTGGGGTCGCTCAATCTTGTGAAATTCAATTCTTTTAAAACTGCAACTTCTACAAATCTCCCTCTCTAAAACATTTTCCAACTTCCTTCTTTTCGACGGTTTCTCTCGGTCTCTGCCTGTTGACAATATAAACATGCCTTGGCCTAACATTACTAAAAAATGTATTGATAAACTAACAACGTTGCTAAGGGCGGCTCTCAAAAGAAATCTGGGAGTTCGTGTTAGGACCTTGCGAGACTTATCCTCTCTCAGTTACTCCTGCTATACAACGGGTCTCATCGCGCCCTTGTATGGCAGTACTTTTTCTCATATCTTGGGGGGCCTGTTTCACGCCGCTTTTTTACAAGGTAGAGTCAAAAGCCAAAAGGCTTATAACTGTTCTGTACTTTCGCAGTTCACTATGAATATCTATCTTATGTGCCCGATGTTGGTACTTTTATCTCTTTTCTATAAGGTACCGCAGGCGGCAAGTATTCGAGGGAACTTACCACTTCGCGATCACGCAATATTCACGACGCCCACTCGTAAAGCAGCAACTGGGCTTGTGGTCTGCCGCACGAGTTTTTTGTAGATATTGGTAAAACTCAGGCTAGTTCGCTGCGGTGCTTTTCGTATTTCTGACAGGTCTGTTCCTGGAATTCTCGTCCCTGCCTCTGTGGTTCCTGCTGACTTTTAACTCTCCTCACTTACTTTAAAGCATGGCGTCTTGTGCTCATCCGCGTAATTTGCGCTAGCGGATGAAATTTTGGCGTGCAACACCCCCTCCCTGAATAGGGTTCTGAATATTTAATATATAATATATATATATAATATATATATTTAATATATATATTATATATATATCTATATATATATATATAATAATATATATAAATAATATAAAAACAAGAAATAATTTATACATTAAGATTCAAGTTATTTAAATAAATAAGACACAAAATGATGTAAAAGATTATATAACAATACAAATTTCATTATTGAATAACATATTGCAATAAAAAATAAATTAAATACAAGATTTAATAAATGCGTTCTTAATTACAAACTGGATCGGTAAAAAGTGTTCTCCCTACAACTCTTTTCTTTTTTTCTTCTTTGATGCGCCTTTCTCTAAATGAAAAAGGTTAGCTAACTTATTTTATAAGAAATTAACGAATAACGAATACAAGAGGCAATATTCCGAATGACACGTGTAGCTTCGATGTAGGAATCTTGCGTGGGGTTTACATAACTCCCGTAAAAGTTCGGCGCTTACAGCGTGTCCTTATCTTTACTCTCTAGGAGCATTTCTTCTATTTTGAGATCTTAGCTGTTCTTCCTTCCTAGCCGGTTTGCAGATTCTTCACTGAGCTGTTCTGCGACCTTGGTAAGAGTCTTAAGAAGTCCTTTCATCTCTTGAAAGAATTCTTTGTTTACTCTGGCTTCTTCTAAAACCGGGCTTTTGTTACTGTTTTTATTTCGACACTCTGAATATGAGCCTCTTTCTTCTTGAGATGAAAAAGATTCTTTCAGTAAATAATTTACAGCTCCCCAATATTCTCTCCCTCTTCGTTTATAGGGGTTTCTTAGTCGTCTCTATAAAATTTCCTATGAAATTAATCTGCCACTTTTCGTAATTTTTTCGAGATTACTGTCATCTGCCAAAGTCATTAAACTTTCTTGGATGCGAGATAGTAGTTCATTGAGAAACAACTCTTGAACTAAAACAGCATCGTTTTCACCTATCGGGTCGAAACCCTTTCTTCCCATGACGTCTTGTACCCTCCCTAAATAAGCTGAAGGAAGTTCTCGTTTCTTCTCCTCCTCTTGAAAATTTGACTTTCTTTCCCTCCAAATTTGAATTTTCTTCTACCTTTAATGGAGATTTAGGGGAAGCGGGAGAGAACGGGAGAAAGCGGCGAGATAGCGGGAGAAGCGGTGAAGTCTTCGCAGATGTTTTTGGAATAGTACTTAACTTTCCCCTACCCCTCGCTGGCATGGTAACAAGTTTCCTGTCCTTCTCTAGCCACTTTATTATTATTATTATTATTATTTAGGAATTCAACATCAGCCTTTTATTTTATAAAAGTTTTGATTTTATTTCCAAAGTTCTAAATATTTATTTCTATACATAATTTAATTTCCTTAAAATAATCTTTGAAAACAATTTACATGAGAAGAAGATATATTTATTTACATTTCCCGACGCGTTTCGTCTCTAAACTTGAGACATCTTCAGAGGATTAATTCTTGTGAGCGAATGAGTCTTAAATTAATATATAATAATTAAATCAAATGATATTTAATCCTACACGATTAATACATTAAATTTTATGTTAATGTCTGGTCTGCGTGTTTTGATGTAGAAGGCCTCCGCAATTTTAAGTTTCTGGACTTCACAATATTATACGGATCATGTGAAGTCCAGAAACTTAAAATTGCGGAGGCCTTCTACATCAAAACACGCAGACCAGACATTAACATAAAATTTAATGTATTATCTGTTAGACTAAATATCATTTGATTTAATTATTATATATTAATTTAAGACTCATTCGCTCACAAGAATTAATCCTCTGAAGATGTTATATTTATTTAGATTTCCCGACGCGTTTAAATATATCTTCTTCTTCTCATGTAAATTGTTTTCAAAGATTATTTTAAGAAAATTAAACTATGTACAGAAATAACTATTTAGAAACTTGGAAATAAAATCAAAACTTTTATTATTATTATTATTATTATTATTATTATTATTATTATTATTATTATTATTATTATTATTATTATTATTATTATTATTATTATTATTTTGAAGCTGGTGATATTAGTTGAAAATGGAGTTCTCTTTTTTACGTCTAGCGACTTTTAAAATAACTGGATTCTTCACGCTATTCGTTATATGATAAAGTTCATTAGAGCTAAGACTTTATTTAGTTTTTTATCACAATACATGCAGTCACTTACTTCACTTATCACTTTTTATTCGGCACTTTTCACTAATTTCAAATATCACCAGTTAGTTAATTATTATTACCCCCAGATCAGAAGGGTTAAGGGGGCTTTGTCACTTCCCCGGGATCACCAAAATATCTATGTACAAGCCAAGATCTCTTTAATATTAATGGCCCTATTAAATGAGTCACCTTGCAACAGAAATAATATGATAGTTTTGGGAAAACAAAACTAGGCACAGTTTATTTTTCTTTATTAATTATTCTAATCATCTATTTCGCAATTGTATAAATTATTTATTTGCAACGTTATTCAAGGAGAAAATGTTTAAACTTTAAAAATCAATTTATCATATTAAATCTGACTCACAGTTTTAGCTTTTGTCTTGTCGGTGAAATCTATTATACTAGATCATCTAGATTTTTGCGGCAATTGGTATAAATTTATTTTATTTTGCAACGTTATTCATTAGGATAGAGGTGAATGGGTTTTAGGCTATAAAGGGATCTTTTTAAAAAACAGAGTGTTATCATTATATGGTTTAATCGTTGGGTATCTATCGCGCTCATTTATTTTTTTATGGATACTCTTTGTGTCTCTAGGTTAGGATGACGAGTGGTAGTGATCCCATGTCATGACTGTCTCCATAGTGGTCTATGCTTTCTAATCTATGTAGTCTCTCGATCAGTTGTGGTATTATATTTTCCGATATATGGTGTAGGCGGGTTAGTGTTAGGTTTAGGGTTAGGTTAGGTTAGGTTAGTCCTAGGTTAGGTTAGGCTGTTGGTTTGCCGCACCATTAGAGATAAACTTTTTATAGGGTGCCTAGGTCTTAGGATCACAGGTCACATAAGAGGGCTTCTTGGTTAAATAAGCGATTTTTGTTTTTTTATAAAATATTCATAGGTTATGAGGGCTGCTTGATTTTGGCTAGGTTGAGCGTGCTGTAGTGTCTCTTATTGAGCCCTGAGTAGTGAGGTTTGGGCAAGCAGATCATATATAATCGATTTATGAGTGAGTCATTAGCATGTATGTTAGGACTGGGTGTAGGGCTGGGTATGAAGGCGGATGATCTGATGTCGCGAGTCGGACTCGTCAGTATTAATCGAATGGGTAGGCTTAGTATGATTTTTATGGAGAGGCGGAGATGAGAGAGAACTGTGGATAGGGGATAGGGACATAGTGTGTAGGGCTGGGGAGTGTAGGAGACTGAGGGTGTAGGGAGAGATAGGCTATGTGTAGGGCTGGAGGTGAGATAGGCTAGTGTGAGGCTATGTGTTAGGCTGGGGAGTGGTAAGGGCTGTGTGTGAAGGGCATAGGTGTAGGGAGAGAGGGACTGTAGTAGGAGTAATGGTTGTGAGTGTATAGAGAGAGGAGAGAGAGGTGGGGGGGAGTAGTGTGGAGCCTGACTAAAAAACTTGGTTCAGACTTGCGTGATACATGTTAATCAATTACTCTTTAGTGCTATAGATGATGGATGCAGGAGATCGATACACAGGTCTCATTCGATTATACAAGGTGTATGCAGGGGTAGGAAGGTAGTAATTTAGTGTAGTGTTGGTGGGTGCGCGGCCAGGTCGCGAGGTCGTGAGTCGGAGTCGTTGCCCAATTTTCCAGGCCGAGTCGGAGTCGGAAGGAGGAGTACGGCAGTTTCGGAGTCGGCGATGTCGTAATAGTTCCTGTGCTAAGGGGAGGTCCGTGTAGCGGATCGGAGTCCCGGATTGGTCGGGAGGTTTGTAGATCGGGTATAATATACTAGACAGAAACTATTTATTCAATTATAATATATTAATAGGGGCTAAATGTAATCTCCCACTTATTAATAATGAGATATACTGAACAATAAATATATTATTTTACCAATTTCTATGGGGCAAAAAATTATTTATTAGTTATCTATTTTTTTAATAATATAAATTGAGTTTATTTATTTTTATTATTAATTATGGATAATCTCTAGTGATATAGAAAAAATAGCTTACTTCACTATGTGCGGACCCCGTGGTGTAAACCAATGTTGGTTAACAACGGTTGAACAGCCCATGAAATAACGACCGACACCGACGGCTGTTTTTGCTAGAGTCTCTATACTCACACAATTTTAACTACAGAATAATTCGTGGGTTAACAAAGTATACAAATTTTGGTTACTCTCGCAGATTGACTATATGTGTGAATATATAGTTAATGTAGTTTGCGCTCAGGCTGCGTATTGCTTTATGTCCCAAATATATAACAGGATTACTTATTTGGTTCCCTAATCAGACCAATTTAGAGGAATATTTGATTCATTTTTGGATAAGTTGCTACTATATAAATATTTTAAATAGCTCAAAACATAGCTAAAGAGTATTATCTAACAAAAAAAAAGGATGCTTTATAGGATAAGAGCTAACAACAAATGGTTTAACCCTGTAACTCTAAGCAGCTCAAAGCATAGGAGTTCAGAGGTCCGCTTAAATTTTATAGTGGTCAAGGGGGCGAATTTGAGTGTTGGGAATCGTGTTAAGTCAAGGAAGTCGAAAAACTTTTGTTTGTAGTGAATCCCGGTGCAGGAAATCGGCAACAGTTCGGAGTCCGGGCCTGGACGAAAAGTTTTTTGTTAGAGTTGTGGCAGATACGGAGGTCCCGAAAAATATTAATGTGTTTAGGCTCGAAGTGGCTCAAGGAGAAGACCCGGAGGGTGCGT
Source organism: Trachelipus rathkii (assembly GCA_015478945.1). Classification (NCBI taxonomy): domain Eukaryota; kingdom Metazoa; phylum Arthropoda; class Malacostraca; order Isopoda; family Trachelipodidae; genus Trachelipus; species Trachelipus rathkii. The sequence goes on along the minus strand of JABUQX010068770.1, from coordinate 31,596 downwards.
ACAAGACTCCAAATCTTTTGAATTTAAGGTAGTTCGGGAGTTCCGGAAAATTTATTCTTTTGTACGGGACCGCGCCCCCGATGACCCCAATTTGAGGCACCCTATCGGTAAATAATCAGTTCAGTAATTAGTCAGTAGTGTGTCTAGCGTGGCAATATGGACCCTATATTACTCATTTAATCATACTCTTGTACTGCACATAAATCTAACTCTATTCCAACTTTCATATATGTTATTCGATGATATATTAGTTACTTGACTTCACTATCATTCGTTATCTTAATACTTGATCAATATATCAATTTATAATCAAACACCTTCTTTATACATATATATTACATTTTAATAATATGTTTTTTACCTCTTCTTATATATTAAAATCTTTCTCGAATTTATATTTTTATCAGTAATATTATTATTCGTATTGCTATTGTAAATGTAGATAATTAATAAAATTCTAACAAGTCTTCTTCTTTTATCTAAATTATATTTAAGCTAATGTGAATAATTATATATATATATATATAATTATTATATCTATTTAAAAACCCAACTCTTATAAAATCTCCTTTTTTCCTCTTCTAAGTTATTTCAACTTATAACTTTTTTACTTATATTCTATATATTCTTATATTAGTATTATTCTTATCTCGTCTTACTCTCTATAATATATATATATACCTTATTAGTGACAATAATATATATATTAAATTATATAAACTCATTTTCATCATTGTGACTACTTATTTAACATAAATACAAATAAAATATAGTTTTAGATATTAATATACCTTTTATTCCAATAATCAAGGTGATATAGATTGCTATAAGATAGGCTAGGCCTCAAAGAAGAAATTGGGTAGTATATATATATATATAAAATATATAATATAGGTTATAGTTTTAATGTAATATGATGAGAGACTATTTTATTTCCTCTTCGAAGTAATGAATTTATTATATATTTTACCACCTATAACTAAATAGTAGTCTCCTTTTTCCTGTCCCCCAGATTAATTGGATTATATATATATATTATATATATATATAGATATATATAAGTACTTATAGTACTCTTATATATTTCTTGTGTAGGTATAGGTCGGTATATAGGGTCTCTGTAGTTTCATCCTAGGCTTTATTGTATATATGAATTTCATAGGCTACTGACTGTACTATGTACTACATGATTTCAATTACAACGAGGTCGCCGGAGAAGAGATCGCACTCTCGTTCTGCAATTCTTCCTCTATCTTCCATAGACTAACACTTCCCTATACAACTCTCCGTGCGCACTCGGACCGCTAGCAATTTCTCACAGATTACTCTGATATTACCCTCTTCAATGAATCCTTACACCGTAGGTATCTCACCTCTCTCGATCTCTCTGGCCTACAAGCTCTCTTCTTTGGTTTTCGTTCCCTCCGGTTGATCTGTCTGGCTGAACTCCTCCATCTTTCCTCTCTTTTTCGGGCCACTTCTATATATCCTCAAGGTGACTGTATGCCACGCTGCCATAACGTCTGAGCTCGTGCACGCGAGCTACCTTCTGAATCTCCTGGGCGCTGCATTATCTCTAGTTTATACCTCAGCCATCCTTTTCTACGACGTTCGCATCCTCCTCTATTATCCTCGTATATTTGTCACGGGAAGTTTCTCTGTTCTGCTCGTTCTTGCATGGGTCTGTTCTCCGGCACTATGAGTGGTCGGTTCTTTCGTTGAACGTTGGGTTAGTTTTGCTCGAACATGCACTGTCAGACTGTGATTTCAGCTTGTCATTGTCTCCTTTCTTTCGGGTATGTTCCTAGTAGTCCTTCACGGCGTCCTGTTTCCAGTAGGTAAATAATTTCATACTTACAATCAGATTCATAATCACTACAGCCCTTGCATAAATTTATCACCCTTTCTTTTACCTCATCCACCACCTCATTATTTTATTCTTAATCATTTTCTCCGTCATTCATGTTTAAAGAAGCTTCTCTCGTGAACTTTACCGGAGCTGTCCCTGCCTGCACTATCATCCTTGGAGGCTCGTATATTTGCGTTTATAAGATGAGTAACATATTTTTTTTGGAGGCGACCACCATGATCTCCGTTCTTTTCTGTGTTCCATAGTGTTCACAGCCGACCACTCCGCCTCCTTGGTGACACTATTAGGTTTGGCGAAAACACGGTTCTGGTCCCATCACGTTAGCGGGCTATGGACTAACTGTATACACATGTACATTCACACTCTTCGATATCACGAGCTGAGACAAATGGTTTTAATTCGGCTCTAAATATAGTAGCACTTCCAAATTCACTACGCTGCCCTCAGAAATATACCCCATCTTCAATATCATCCTCTCACAAGTATATTGTGTACAAATGGACACCTCCGACTGAGTGTCCATAAACGCATTTCATGGATGTGGACGCAAAATGACACTAAAATAGATAGCCTGGTGACCAACACCGATAACTCTCGACGTGAGTGCGGTTTTGCATCGCTTGCATCGATATAATCAACACTTAAAACAACAAATATCATATATTATATTACAAAATAGATATCTCCTTGTTGAGACTAGTAGTATAGCAAGTTTCTCCGCCTCATCGTATTCCATCACCAAAACACACCCAGAGCCTCTTCCTCTCAGCTTTCTATCCACTTGGTAGTAATCTCTCTCTCCTGTCCCAGGACTCTCTACGCTAGTCTCTCCCTCCTCGGAGATACTGAATTCGCGTGAAGGGCTCTTTCTTTTCGAGAAAGTCACTAATGAACATGACCTAAATATATGGCTCTCTCTTTAGTCTTGGATATAAGTTCACTAAACCGCATGTTGTCTCCTAAGCGTAATTTCAGAAGATTGAATGTCCAAATAGTACGAACGAATGGTCCCCGTTTGTATGTAGTCTCTGGTATAGATTCCCCGATAATAAATATGTGGCCTGCTCTATCTCGCACAATCCAGTCGTGGGCCTCTTTTCACCTTCTCAATATGGACATCTCAACTTACTTACAACTTTCCTGGCTAACGGGTATTCCCATTACATATTTAATCATAAGAGCTCGAAGTAATATAAATAGGAACATATAGTCTAATTCAAGTGAGGCAAAGAGAATTTCAATAATAATATTTGCATAAGTCTGTGATAAAGAAGAATGAGATTGAGGGCTCTATACGTGAATAACATGATAGAATGCTGGCCTACAAAAAGAGGATATACCTTTTTCATGCTCTATATATATGGAATATGTCTTAATTTGTATGTTAGTGTAAATAATGGGGCAATTCAGGTTTATTCCTATTATATTATTATCAGTTAGTACTTTCTAATTGCTAATAAAATAATTTAATTACAAGCACCTCTCTTTCACTGTATATAGTAGTAGAGTATACGTATATATATATATAATATTAAATAATTATATTATTATTATAGGTATATATATATATATATATATATATATATTAGTGTTATATATATTTAGAGTGAAATTAGGTAAATCAACTTTATACTTACCAAAGAAATATTATAAGTGAAACAGCCTCTCCCCATGAGTAGTAATACTAGTTATATAAAGTTACTCAATGTTTTTTGTTACTAATCACAATTAATTTTTAGTGAAATTTTTGAATAATATTATATGGTTATAAGTATATTTGAATGATATATCTATCTTTAAAGGGTATAATATATATAAGTATTATATATATTATATAATTATATATATATATTAATTGATTTAATTGATATTATTTTTCAACAATTAAAAAAAACAGTGAGTTAAGTTTCTTTTATTTATACTTTTAAACTTTCTTATCAAAAACTAGAACAGCTACCGGGAAAAGGAATACATTGCCTGAATGCTTTTACTGTTCCAAATGTTATTAAGTTTAATGTTCTGTTACATATGTGCATTCATATATACATAAATTCAAATAATAATATTATATATTCATTTATATATGTAAGCTTAGAAAACGATTATAATCTTCTTGTTTAAATATTTGATCTTCCTCACAATAGTTCTACAAAATAATTTGTAAACTGTTACCTTGTACCTAAGCAATAATAACCATAATTTTTGTTGGAGATAACTCCTTTATACTTGAAAATAGAGAAAAATTATGGTAGATTTGGAAAATGGTAAAAATAAATAAATATATATAATAAATAAATATTGATTAAAACAATCCCAATATACATAAGAATAAATAGTTTGGATTAGAGAGAGCCTAATTTTAGGGACCTTTTTTGGATTACTTCTCAGAGTTTATAATAATAAATATATTATGCAGATATATCGATGATTAAAAAAGGTACTTATATATTTAATAATATTTATGCTTTATTTATAATACATAAAAAGGAATACCCAAGGGGTATACTTGTGGCTCACAATCTCACAATACATCGAGTCGAACACTCGATGGATCGAGGAGTTCCTTAGGGGGTTCTCTTCTGGGCTTGTATACACAGGAGAGGAAGAGGATAAAGCCGGAATCGGTAGTGTATAGCTTAGATTTCCTCTGCCCCCTCCCTTGGCGAGAGTGATCACTTACATGAGAGTAGTTCCCGCTCTTTTGGTATCTTTTTTTATACTGTGTATTTATTTTCAGCTTGAGTGGGTTTAATTCCATTTACATCGCCCCTCCCCTACGTGGGTATGGGGAGAACGTCTCCCCCCTGATGTCTCTCCGGCTTCAACCCCCGCTAGTATTGTTTCGGGCACTCTATAAATACACTTACAAAATTAATAAATAGTAAGTTAATCTATATATAGGTATATCTCTATTAGGTATCTCGGTATCTTACTTTTCTGTTATAGTTTATCGTAGTATACATCCTATATCTATATAATATATATTATTTAATATATATATTAATTATAGTTTATATAATATAAATGTCAAATAAAAATTAAGCTCAAATTTTTTGGGAGTTTTTTTAAAAATTTTTTTTTTTTTTTTTTTACATTTTCCTAACTTAAAATTTTACGCCCTCAAAGGTTTCTCAATAATTTCACTCACAAACTATTCAAGAGAGATTTTTTTTCAAGATGTTTTTTTTTTTTTTTTTTTTTTTTAACATTATCCCTCTCATATAGGTTAAAATTATTTGCCAAGATTCCTAAGCTAAAATATGTTATTCCCTTTATCCTGGATAGCTTTGTTGCTAACGTTTGTAGATATGTGGATTGTGGTCTCTTCTAGAGGCTGGAGTCAATTATTAATATATATTATTAATATATATATATATATATATATATATAAATTATAAATTAATATATTAATATATATATTATATTAATATATATCATATATTATAATTAATTAATTTATAATATTATATATATAATATATATTAATATATTATATATATATTATATATATATATTATTTATTATATATATATATATATATATATATTATATGAACTACCGAAGCTTTTAGACTCCACTTACGGGGTTTCATATATCTTCTCCCATGGAAGACCTAGGGTTTATAGGTTATTATTTTTAAATATGTTATATTTAAATTTATATATATATATATTATAATCTATAATTTTTATGTGTCAAGTTATTCGCAGCTGCTTGGCCTTTTGTATAAGCGACTGGGCCGAACGATATGTTTGTTTGGGTGGCTCTCTGATTAAAGAGCACTTCGAATGAACTCTCTATGGTGTTCAAAATAAATAGAGATAGAAAAAATAATAAATATAAAAATTTTTCTTATATTCTCTTTTCATGTTGTTAGTTCGAGAAAGCATATCAAATTTTTATTTGGGGTTATTTATACATATTTATTCGCATCCACTTCTTCCTCTCTTGCTTTATTTAAATGATTTAATTGCCTCTAAATCATTCCATGTTTCCGAACACAGTATTTTTCGAAACAATTTTGGTCCCCACAAATTTATAATAGGTCTCCTCGTTGACCCCGGGCCAGGTGATCTACCGGACTTGCTCGACTGGCAGTTCTAGAAAGGAAATCGTGCAAATAAAGAAAAACTATTTACAGAGACACTGCCCGGTAAAGGACATCAGCTCTCTCTCTCTCTTCTCTGGTCGTGGTGGCCTGGGTTCCGCTCCCTCCACTTTTTTTGAATCTACAAATTAAAGATTTCTTCTTATATAATTACTGACCTTTCTTATATCTTCTTCTACATTAACACACTACAAACACACACACCACACACTAACACACAACACACCACCACTACAACACATCAACTTATAAATATATTAATAAGATTAAGGTTTATGATTGTGATATCCAGATTATTTAATTATTTATAATAGTTTATACATATTTATATATATTATATATATATTGATAATATATTTATATTTATATTAGTTCATTTTTATTTTTTATAGTTTAATTTTCTCTATTTTTTATAAAAATTTCCTAATTAATAATAAATAGTCGTGGGGTTATTTTTCTAGTTTAAATTAATTTTCATATATGTGACATATAAAATAATAATTAAAAATACAATAGATACTATTTTTGTTAAAAACATTAATTAACTATAAAATATCGGAACCTAAAGTTATATAAATACTTCCATCCCGAAATGTTAATAATCGAATTAAGTAGTGATTTGGTGGAATTTTGATTGATTTTTAATGGTATTGATTTTCAACTATATATGGTATATATATATAGTTATAGTTAGATTATTTATTTATATACCTATAATATCACGAGAAAAAATGATAATCCAACTGGCAAATATAATTCCTCGCGTGACAAGAAATTATATAAAAGTGATTTATAAGCTGTTATATTGAATCTCTTTTAATAAACATTGATTTGAAGTGAGAGGACCTTTCATATTGAATGATTCGTAAATAGGTTTTGTAGTGATTCTTTACTCCATTAGATTAATTAATGTGCTAACTTTATCCCAATACATTGGATAAAATATTTCCCCATTAACCTCTTCTTTATTTCTTTTTGGATTTCATTGTCAACCGTAATTATTCTTCCCTTTCCTGGAATTTGTTATACAAATAATCTTATTCTTTAAGAACTAGTTCTTTAATAATAAACATGACGATGAATGGGTGTTAGAAACTCTTCTAACCTATAACCTATAAATTTTACTTTCTCACATATTTCGATATATTATATTTAATATATATATTTATATATTATACATGGAAATAATAAACTTTGCATAATAAATAAAACTGGAGGCAAATATTTAATTAATATATTATTAATATTATATATATATATATATATAATATATAATATATATAATTTTATATATATTAATATTAAATTATTATATATTACATTAAATATATATATATTATTTATATAATTATATTATAATATATTATATATATATATTTATTATTAATAATTATATATATATATATTATATTAATATATATAATAATATAATATATATATTTATAATAAATATTAATATAATATATTATATTTATATTATATATATATATATATTAATATTAATTATATTAATATATATGAAAATTTCAAATACCTTATCAATAATTTACAATTTATATTTATAATATATTAATTTAATATATATATAGTATAATATTAATATTTAATATATATATATTTATTATATTTATTATAAATATATATATATATATATATAATTATATATTAATATATATAATATTGATATATATTATTATAAATATATTATAATATATATATAATATTATATAGTATATATTTAATTAATATATTATATATATATATATATATATTATTATTATAACCCATGGAGTAAAATAAACCCTGCCAATATAAACCTCAGCACCCATTTAATTCTATTTATCTTATACACTCCCTACTGAACACCCTGTCATTTCCTACAGATTTAGTAGGCTCACATACCGGCTATACCAAAATGCCCTCGCCGCTAACTCAGGTAACTACGGCTATTTTCATAATAATTAATACTCCACAGATCCAAGGTTGATAATGATTCTCAGATTGCCTCTGTATATTAGGGTAGAGAGTATATTAGTATATTGAACAGTATATATATATATATAATGAAAACATTGTGGATAAAATATTAGTGATGGGGTGCAAAGTCTAAATTCTCTCGTCCCCCGGTTCGGCACCCCGGCGCAACGAGGGTACACCGAGGAGATATGTTTTTCCGGGCTCAGTCCTTCGGCTAAAGAGCTCTGATGGTGCTTATAACGAGGGTCAGGATAAGCTTGGACAGACCTGAAGCAAGTCGCGTCCTTAATAATGACTGGCTTGTGGATACTCAAGCGCGAGCCTCGGGAAGCCGGACAGAACTTTAGACGTAGATGACGCGTTTCATAGCCGCGATATTTACGTGAGAACTGAGATTGACATTAAAACACCTTATGTCTATTTGTATTGAAATTTTAGTTAGGTTGTGCCACCATATATGTATATAGGTTGTGTGGGTGGTGGTACCTATGGGAAAAAGAGGGATGGAGATTGATTAGGATATTCATGCAGGGGGCACGAGGATGCGTGAAGCAATTCTATCGTTTGGGATTAGAGCTCTCTGGACGCTCGACGAGTTGAGTGGGAGTGGAGTAGTGAAGGAGGAAAAGAAGCTAGTGGGTGAAAAAGCATTAGTTTTCTTTCGTGCTCGCCCAAGGTGTAGATTGGTGAGAGAAGGAGAATTATCTTAGAGAAAGGCATGTGGTGTGTCGAATTTATTAGTGGGACCAAGGAACTATGTCAGCCATGTTGTGTACATTGTAGATGTATCGATTGTTTGATTGTGAGGCGACGGTTTAGATTTAGTCGTATAGGCGTGTTGAGGTAAGGTATAAGTGTCATCGGCTATTAAAATATTAGTATTTTAGTGTTCTATGGTGGTGTGTGATATTTAGAATACCACCTTCCGATGTGGCCACTCTAGATGATGATGTGTGATAAAAACTTAAGAGTTTGAATGGAATTGATGGAGAAGAAGGTAGGGGGATTGGAGGAGGAGTGGGAGAGGGGTGGCGTTGTTTGTATAGTGGGAGTTTCAACACTAGATGGTATGCAGGAGATATAATAGTGATGAAGTGTATAAGATGGAAGGAGAGTATTTGGGAGGAGACCATTTGTGATGTGATAGGAAGACAGAGAGACGAGGTGAGAGTGTTAGTGACGAAATGTGTGACTCGCGATGTTTTGGTGTGTAGATGAGAACGAGTTTCCTAAAAAATATGATGAATGCGTGTATTTCAAGCAATAGCAGGTCGCAATATCTTACATATGTATAGATGGATCAGAGGGTACTCATGCTGAGCTTCTCGGATCATAGTCTCTCGGTGAGATTAGGATCTTACATTGGTGGTTCTGCGCGATAAAAGGTGTTTGATGATTGGTAAAGAAATGTAAAGGTTGATCTCTCTCTGCAGTGTCCAAAATATCTTTAAGTGCAAGTAGACTGGCGTGGTGGCGGGCACTATGAATGTGGAATTATGAGGAACTCCGACATGATGTGTTATGAATTGAGCTATGGTATAAGGTGCGTGGCTCTCCGGTAGTGTATCAGATGTATTGGGTGAGATAGTTTGTGTGAGAGAAGGAAACGAGATACTCGTGTACAATTTTCTTGATATGAACGGTGATATATGCGAGAGAAGCTGCCAAGAGTGAATGTAAAGGAGAGAACGAAGACCTTGCAGGATGTAATCAAGAAGGCAGGAGAAAAATGCGTCTTAGGTGTGGTGAGAAAAAGGAGGAAGGGTGTGGCGGTAGTGATATGTGATTGGGGTATTTAGTGGAAGGAGACAGTAGGAACCCATGATTGGAATGTGTGAAGATATAGTATAGATATAGCATTGTAATTATGAATAGAAGTTGATAAGGGCAGCGAAATGTAGCAAGTGGCTTCTTGAAATAAGTGTTTAAAGATTGCTTTTCCGGCAGCACGGGATGGGCATTATGGTATAGCGCCTCCGGAATGAGGTGTATGACTGGAGTAGAGAAGTGCTAGATATATGACGAAGAGACGATATAAATAACCGACTGGATGAATAGATGGTAGCGATAGGAATGGATATATAACGGGCCTGATTTGTAGGATTTGGTCGGGAAGGGATGGCGGTTAGTTGTCTAGTTATAGGTGATATAATAATGTAAAAGGGGGTGAAGACTAGAAAATAGTAAAAAGGATTAGGAAACGGGTGAGAGATCTATAGAGGAACCATATTGTAAAAAAATGTAAGAACTACTCGAAGAACGTAATGGGTGAGTAATTCGGCTAAATGTTGTTAGAGTACAGAGGATGACAAAAAGAAGCGCGATATCAGACGAGAAGGAGGTAAGAGAGGAGGATAGGCGGGAGAGGTGAACGTAGTAGGAAGGTGTAATATTATGGATGTAGAGGCTTTTATAAAAAGGTAGAATTATTGAAGAAGTGTTAAAGGCGTCGCAGGAGGAGGATGGGGGAGTGGCTGTGGAGTTGGTGGGTTGGAAGGGAGGAGAGGAGCTTTGAGAGTGGAGGAGATATCATCTTTCATATAGAGTGATGAACTAAATGTATTGAGATGAAATATAGTTGATAGTGCTCTCCGAGGCGAAGACATGTGTCGGTGGGCAGATTTATATTCTGTTAATAATTATGACAACACTCGTGTATTGGATCATGAAGGTTGTATAGAAGGTGGTAGAATTTGTGCTGAAATGTCCGTTTGCGCCATAGTGTGTGAGAAGTTTGATTTCCCTGAATGGACCTGATCGAGTGTGTCTGTAAAATATATGACAGATATCTGAATCAATATTATGGAGAGGAGGAGTTTGAGGAGCATGAAGGTAGATCCGAGGACCTCGGGAGAGGTAAGAATATGCGCTCGTTAGTCACGGTCTCAATGTACGAGAGTAAGATATGAAGGGATAGGTTGTAGTGGTTGTGGGAGGTCGGCTGAAGAATAGGTTGAATAATGTGGGGGATAGGATACCCGGACTGACCTCTTATTTCCTGACACCCTGAGTTAGATGGTTGGAGAAAGATGCGGAAGTATTGGCTATACTACTGTTAGATTATGTGTGTGTTATTATCTTGTTTTCGACGAATCGATCTGTCAATGTAAGGGCATTTGGAGTCGCTCTCGTTGGTGCCAATGTGGTGAATTATGATAGAACGTTGTTCTCGCGATGAGACTTAATGTTGAGGGAGAGAAAGTATGTCAGCGAACGATAGCGCAACAGCAGGGCTTAGATGTAAGAAGGCGAATAAGAAGTTATGCTCTGCAGAAACACACTTGCCACAGTCACACACACTATAAACGAGTCCATCAGACAAAATCTGATGTAGCACCATGATGAACACGAACTTAAGATCGAGTTTGAATTTGTGAGAAAAAATACAAGGAGGTAGAAAGTCAATTATATATAATATATATAATATATATATAATATATATATTATATATATATATATGGGTGATGTTTATCGCCACTGCTGTTTTATATTAATCTAGATTATAGGTTGAACATAAGGAAAAGTGAAAGGAGAGGACTGGATGAGAATTTATTGTATAAAGGGTTAAAATAATGCATAATTGGCGGACGATCTTGGCAGTTGGAAGCAAGAGAGAGGAGATGATTCGAGAGATGGTGGTAGATGTTTATGTGAGAGGAGTTGGAGATAAGCAGGGATTAAAGATTAACGTACAAGTAAGGACAGTAGAATATTTACCAGTAAACGGAGGAAATGAAGGGGGTGAGAATTAGTTAGGATTATGATGTGTAGTGAGAGTAAGAGTGAGAATGAGAAGAGAATAGCTATTGTAGGTAATATATCTATGCATATTTATCTCTCGGAGAAGCATCTTTTAACAGAAAGAGGCTGAGGAAGGTTAGAAGAAAATAGGTGAAAATGGAAAGTATGGTAATTAATTCATGAAAGATGGTAACTACCCATGATGAAGATGATAGAAACATTCGGAGGAATGGAGGTTAAAAAAAGTTGATTTTTAAATTGCAATGTACTGACCTTCGAACACTGGTGGTACGGAGCCCGGAACATAGACCCAACAACCCGGGAAGAAGGAAGATTAGATACAAGCGGAGGAGACCGGTGTCAAAATACCCCACAGCACCCCTACCAATTTTTTTTCCTACAATCCAGAGAAGGTATATAAGAACCTATATTCTCAGAAAAAGGAAACTGACGTAGGAGAGACAGATATTAGGTGAAATGAAGTAATTTAGAGAAGATATAAGGGTGAAGAAGTTTGATACTGAAGATGGGATGTTGGGGAGATCTGAGATAGGTTGAGGTGAAATCAATTCGTTAGGGGGCCATGAAGGAGATTGGAGCAGGGTTTGCTTCGATTTTAATTGTCCAGAGAAGAAAAGATCGGAGTGTATTCGACCACGAGAGGGCTCTCTGAGAGTAGAAAAACCAATAGGGGTAATAAAGAACCTGAAGCAATGTGACGCATTTGCATGCGTTGCATGCGCGGTTGGGAGGGAAGGAACTCCTGTAATAATATATGTCAGCTGCCCCAAATAATGAGAGTTTAGAACTGAAGTAAAGGTAGGAAGAGTGCCTGGAGTAGTCATGGATGTTCTGGTGGTGTATTGTCTGGCCCTTGGCCCCGCTGGCTGACCATAGGTTGTGCTTGGTCAAAGAATCTTATCTCGTCTCTCAGAGGGAGGAGAGGAAGTAAATTAGAGATAAGATAGCTAAGCTCAAATGTAAGACAGTGGGCCTAGACCTTAAGTTTTATAATAATTACTTACTATCTGGAAATTATTGTTATGTGAGAATTTATAACTTGTATCACATTTGTGTTCAAACATAGCTTTTTATGATGATTATATTATTTAGGTATAAAGAATAGGTTTTAGTTGGACATTGTCATTTATGGTATCTTTAGGTTGTTATCACAATTATATATAATACTTACTATTTATATAATGTTAGATGTTGTCAATTTTTCTTATTGGTTTGTTTACCTCGAAATCTTTTACTATTATAAATATCATTTATATATTTAATTAATTAATTGTTAATATAAAATACATATAAGTTTTTTTATATATTATAATTTAGATTAGAAACTTGTGTAGAAATAATTGATAAATTTTAAAATATTATTTTTTCTATAAAATTAGTTATATATACACAAACATATTTTTTTCATTTATAGATGATTAATAGTTAATGACTATGTAACGAAAAAAAAGGGCCCCTTCTTAAATTTTTATATTATTATTACAAATGTACGCTATTTTACCACCAAAGATCGCTGTAATGTATCATTCTTAAAAATTTATTTCTTATTTTAAACTATACCTTAACAACTTACCACGTTACCTTATTTCTCAACTTTACATTAAGTCTATATTGAAATATTGCAAGATTTATGAAAGATTTATAATAAATTTAATATATACTCTTCTTATTGTTAATATAAAAATAATAATATCTTGTGTTCCTGTTAATATAATAATTATTAAAGATAATTTTATTGATGAATATTAAATCGTACTCCAGCTTTTTATTATTATATACTGAAAACATGAGCTATATGTTTATTATATAAGTATTTATTTTCGTTTAATGAAGCTTATGAGGTAAAGTATGTTGTTGGAAAACCCTTTTATTTGACTAAGTAAAATTATTATTATATATTTTTTAATTATAATACTTACCTCCTACTCATAACTTGACTTAATCCTAATACTAATAAGTAATGGACCTTTATATATATCAGTTTTTAATTTAGTATTAAATGTAATGTATAAGTATATATACGAGCTCATATTAAATCTGATAGTGGTAGAGATTTTAAGTACGAAATAGTATGAATAATTAAATTATTTATAGATATAATAAATTCTTATATATAATCATATATTGAGTTCATAAATATTTTAAAAAATAAATATTGGTACATATATATTTATATATATTATAATATAGTACGTTTAGATATAGGGAGACCTGAATAAACTTCAAAGTCTAATAATAAAGCGAATATATATATAAATAAGTTATTATTTAATAATTGTATATATATAATAAAAAAACCCATATAAAAAAATAACTACTATATACCTCCTCATAATGTATTTATTTTTCAGAATAAATAATAATAATAAATGAATATTATTTCTATGTTAATTCTTTGGTGTTACTAGAAAATTAAATAATGGAGTAAAATATCGTATAATTTTTGAGCCTCAATATTTTTAATTATAGAAGTAGATTTTTAAAAAACCCTTTATCCAGAAGGTTCTCTCTTACCAGTATGCTAATGTTATATATATATAAATTTTATATCTATTAATACTATATTCAAATTATAGGTATTTATTTTATTATTAATTAATATATTACTATTGTCTATTGTTCAATAATTACATATGTCGATAAAATATAAAAATTTCTTTTAATTTTAATAAAAATATATAAATAATATTATTATTATTTTGTTTAATTTAAATATTTTTAATATATTAATATATAATTATATAATATATAAATACATGTATTTTTATATATATGTATAATTATATATATATATATTATATATATTATATATATAATATATATTATATACCCATATATAGCACCAGGATGGTGATTAGGCATAATACTATATCACAGCGACGTAATGTGATTTCGTCGCATCGTTCTCATCACATCAATTTACGTCGTATATGTGACTTGGCTGTTTACATCTTATTGATGATTTACCGCTCTTTCGTTTCATGGAACGTATTTGTCAGATATTAATTAACAATTGTAATCCATTGAGATATTTCTAATACATAAACACTGCCAGGAGTCAGTTTTTAATTGTTAATCTTTTTATAAAATATAACAATACACCTGTTCTTTTTCTAAATTTGATTTCTCTCACTATCTTTTAATTTCAACGTAATAGTAAGTTTTAAAACTAACCTTGGTTATACATGATTTTCTTTCCCCACTTTTCCAATATGTAAATATTTAACTATTTATTTTTTTCTAAATGTGTACGTATACATTTGCGGACTCTTCTAATAAATATTATTAATTAAGTCTCCAGTCAGGTATGCTCCTCAATGTAAAGCTGAAATGATTTGGTAAGTGACTTCATTAGGCTCATAAAGTATGTTATTTCAATGTTTTTTGTTGTAAAAATATAGTTTGATGCTTGAGTTAGTAGTTTCATTAGACCATGTATGTTCTGTTTACTCTTTGATTAACAGAAATATGATTATTTAGAAAATTACAGGATTATACAGAATCGATAATTACTAAAAATCGATTTTTAAGGAAAATCTAGAGATTTATCCTCCTCGACCTTAAGTTAAAAACTTGTTAGTGTATAAATTTATTAAAAAGAATAGCAAATCTTGCTCCTAACATGGAAATCCATATATTAAGATATGTGTAGAACGAAGGGCTAAGGATGGTTCCTTTTTTCAGAAATATTGGAAATATTTTTCGGAAGTTAAAAAAATAAGCAAATTGAGAGCAAAATATTTGGTTGCTCTTAGTCGTTATATATTTGCTAAAATTTTACATATACCTTGAGTTTTTTTTATTATTTTTATAAAAAATGAATAAGTTTTATTGATAATAATTATTTATTAAGGTACAGGTAGTATATTATAGCTGGTATATATATATATATATATGAGGATAGTGAGGCCACTATATGGTCTACTATATATCTAATATGTATACGATAGTTAGACTCTACAACGACCAACATTTGACCTTATGATATTTTTACACAAATTTCAGTTTATAAAAGGTAAGTATTTAATAATTAATTTTTATAAAATTTTTTTATATGAATGTGAATTTAAAATAAAATGAATCTGAGTATATATAATGATAAATGTGAACTCAGAGAAATAAGTAGCATACAGACACGGACAATTTGTTAGAGCGGTCTGTGTCACAAAGTACATAAATTGTTTTTCTCTCGCGGACAATATTACAATACCGAAGCCTATGAGGATAATAATTAAGCGATTCAGAAGTCTAACTACAGATTATCTAACGTTTTCTAATCATACATATAACACATATCAATCTTTATTATTTGATTAAAGGAAGAGAAAAATGTGATTCCTTAAAGAGTGAATAGAGTGAAATAGTTAAAATATTTTAATTTATTAAATCTATGTAACCTGTCTTATATAACTATATATTATTATATATATATATAATATTATATATAATATATATATAATATTATATATAGTATATATATATATATATATATATAATTATATATATATATATATTAATATATAATATATATTATATATATATATATATATAATGTGGTGTGATATATATATATTGTGATGTTTTAGTTGTTATGATGTTCAAATGAAGTTTCATTACAAATAAGGATGGTTGCTGTTTGATAACTACTTGTTTTGAGAGTGTATGCAGTCTCTTGTTTTTTCGGAAAAAGAAAAAAGATATATAGAATACAAAACAAATTTTATTTAATAGTAATATTAATTAATTTTTAATTGTAATAAACCTTTGTCATTTTTTTTTAAATAATTGATATAATACGATTAATGCAGGGATGTCGTAAAGAATAAGTTATTCAATACTACGTTAACCATATATAGGACGTTCATCTCAAATAAAATAGTTATCGCAAGAATAAACGCCGTCGCAGCTGAAGAGCTGACATTATATCCCCAATAATATTCACATGGGAATAATAATCGATAATATAAAATATGTTACCTAATATAATTGAAGATTCAGCAATTATACAGAGTCAAAATGGACTGGTAAAAGGCCGAACGATTTCGCCAATTTTTCATTTGATATCCGTAATTTCTTTTAGCTTTCGTACATTAAACGTTATAATCAGTGAATATATTAACTCAATGTTTGAGTTTCATATTAATTCGTCATTTGTCCGAAATAATTCGACAAGAGAACGTAAATCGTTCTACTTCGCAACGAAATTCGCCAATTACAACTTTCAGGCAATCAGAATTTAGAGTTTTGGAGCTTCACATTAAAAAAGTATCGGAAATTATTTGAATAAACTTTTTTTTCAGCTTTGCTTTTAAAATGTTTTAGATAATAATAAATAAATTTTAAAATATTAATTTTCAATTATAAATAATTATAATGATGTAGAAAAATAAGTTTCGTTTATTAATAAATATATGAAAATATATTTATATTATAATATAATATTATAATATGAGAGCGACCTTTATTGCACATAAAGGTTGCTCTCATATTTATTGGAAGATACACGTATGTTAAAAGTTAACGAGTTTTTTAGGATTATATTGTACGTTTTTAATATTAATGTCATCACTATTAGTATTTTTTTTACAGAGAGACACCACCGCTCACGGACAGAGCCCTAATCTAGGAGGGGGTGTACTCAATTGACGTCCGAGCAGGACGAAGCCAAGCCCAAGGAGAGAATAGCTTACATTCTCCTACCCGACCAGATGAGAACCTGGGACCTTCACTTTGTTTGGCGAGTGCTCTACAACTGAGCTACCGGGAGCTTTTATTAACATTATTCTTTATCTACATCTAAATCTGCTCCTAAGTAGGAAGTACATTTAACAGCAGTTATTGGAGGTTCCCGAAAAGAAGTTAATGAAGATGTTAATTATAAGTGCCTGATAAAAATGCTAGTATTTTCCGGATAAATACTGGAAAATTTTCCTACATAAACATAAAAGTTGCAAAGTGGTAATATAGACTGATATTCATTCTTGTATTTTAGTTCCGCATTTTGTATTTAACCTTCACGAAAAAGACTAATTGAAATTTAAAAATGTTAAACATTACCTTAAGGGTAAACCGCATCGGTGTATATAGGAGTGGAGGATTTGCCTCTTTCAGGGGGGGGGAGGATTCGCCGTTGACCCTTACCCTCTTGCCCTAGAACCCCTCTCCCATGTTGACCGTGGGTCTCAGTTTCGCACCTTACCCTCTCACCCTGGAACCACTCCAAATGATGGAGCCCCCTCCCCCCCATCTAGTTCCTTTTTTTTCGCCTAATATTTTATAAACTATTTAGTAAACGGGCGCTTGAAATTCATTAGGGCCGAAGTCCATTTTTAGAGAATTTTCCTGGAGGGTTTTAATATTTTTTTTTATTACACCGGCTTACTTAGCCTGTTATGTAAACCCTCATGCTTTATTTTATTCATGATTAAAACTTGCAAAGGATGCCACTGGTGTCAAATATTTGGACTAATAATAAGATATGTTTGAGATCTCAGACTCCAATGATCAAATTTCAGATAAGGTGAGGCCAGAAGTTCACAAACTACAGTCGTTGATGAAACTCCGCTTAATGTTTTTTTTATGATTTGTTCAGAGTTTTGAAAATTATAAAAAGGAATTTATTTTTAAATTTGAGGAGAATAAGTTTTATCTCCAGTTCAAAAATAAGTTTTGATATCCCCGAATATGCAATATATTTTATTAACGACCTTCTGTCTTGTAAATTAGTTTCAGTACATTTTATTGAGTACCTTCTGCCTTAAAAGTTTTTTACAGACATTTCATTGAAAACGTTCTGCCCTGAAAGGTAGCTTCGTTGAAATTTATTGTGAACTATTTCCCCAAAAGTTGGTTTCAATACATTTTATTGAATTCCTTCGGCCATGAAAGTTGGTTTCAGAATTTTTTTTTTGAGAATCTTCTACCTTAAGAGTTGGTCCCAGGACATTATATTGAGAGTTTCTTCCTTGAAAGTATATTCAGGAGTTTCTACCTTGGAAGTTGGTTTCAGACCTTTCATTGAGGACCTTCTCCCTTGAAAGTTGGTCTTTATATTTTATTATGGACTTCCTGCCTTGAAGTTAAAATTACATTTTATTGAGGACTTTTGCTTTGAATGTTATTTTCAGTACATTTTATTGAGTATCTTTTACCTTGAAAATTGGTCTCAATATATTTTATTGAGAATATTCCACCTTGAAAGTTGGTCTCTGCATTTTATGGAGGATTACCGCCTTGAAAGTTTACTCTGCATATTTTATTGAGGACCATATGCTTTGGAAGTTGGTCTTAATAATTTATTTAGAAACTTCTAAATTGGTTGGCTTCAGTAGATTTTTTTGAGGTCATTCTGTCTTGAAAGTTGGTTGTATTGTATTTCATGAAAGATGTTTGCCTTGAAAGCCGATTTCATTACATTTTATTAAACACTTTCTGACTTGAAAATTGGTCTCAATATATTTTACTGACAATCTTCTACCTTAAAAGTTGGTCTCAGCACATTTTATTGATGGGTTCGCCTTGAAAGTGGTCACAGTATATTTCATTGAGGACTTTCTGCTTTGAAAGTTGGTCTCAGTATATTATTAAGTACCTTCTGGCGTAAAAGTTTCTCAGTAAATTTTATTGAGTGCTTTCTGCTTTGAAAGTCGATTTCATTACATTTTATTGAGGACATTCTGATTGAAAGTTTGTTTTAGTACATTTTATTAGGGATATTCTTCTACCTTAAAAGTTGGTCTCAATGCATTTTATTAAGGAACTTTCTTGATAGCCTGTCTCTGAACATTTTATTGAGTACTTACTGCCTTGAAAGTTGATCTCAGTTCCTTTAATAGGAGAATATCTGCCTTGAAAGATGATCTCAGTACATTTCATTGAGGATCTTCTGCCTTGAAAATTGGTCTCAGTTCCTTTATTAGGAGAATATCTGCCATGAAAGATAATTTCAGTACATATCAAGGATTTTCTGCCTTAAAATTTGATCTCAGTTCCTCTAATAGAAGAATATCTGCCTTGAAAGATGATCTCAGTACATTTCAATGAGGATTTTCTGCCTTGAAAATTGGTCTCAGTTCCTTTAATAGGAGAATATCTGCCTTGAAGGATGATCTCAGTACATTTCATTGAGGATTTTCTGTCTTGAAAGTTGGTCTCAGTTCCTTTAATAGAAGAATATCTGCCATGAAAGATGATCTCAGTACATTTCATTGAGGATTTTCTGCCTTGAAAGTTGGTCTCAGTTCCTTTAATAGGAGAATATCTGCCTTCAAAGATGATCTCAGTACATTTCATTGAGGACATACTGCCTTGAAAGTTGGTCTCTACATTTCATTGAAAATCATCTCCCCCGAAAGTTCATATAATTACATTCTACTGAGGTTCTTCTGCTTTGAATGTCGATCTTAATATATTATTTATTATATAGGGCTCGAAGCCGACGCGTGCGGACAAGACGGAGGACAAGTCAACCCCCGGCGTCCCCCGGTAAGCCGAGAGACCCCAACTCGTTCTATCTATGCGGTTTACCCGGGGGTATTCGTTAGTTAAAATAAAAAATTTAAATATGTTTTTATCTATACTTTCTAGGAGCCGCCAAGATGAGAGCATTGACAAAAAACGCCATTTTTGGAACATTTGGTGCTCCTTCTATTGCAGAAACGGAAATGAAGCAGTTATCGTACACTATCGTAAATGTATTTGTGCATTATTACAAATATAAAAAAATCTTATTTAACTTTTTTTTTTTATTTTACATTGCTTCTGAAATTCTTAATGGATTACAAAAATGTCATTTGTTTTAGATCTGTGAGCTATTTGTAGTTCAAGTCTATTACACGCGGCCTGTCCTAAGTAAAGGCTGAACCATATAATACGCTATATATTATAAATATAATATTTATATAATATACTATATATAAATTATATTATATACTATATAATATATATATATATAATACTGAATATATATACTGAATAGTATATATATATCGACTATACTTTCAGGACAGGCGGTTGTGTAACTAGAGAACACTTCAAAATGCTTACACTAAAACAAATGAGACAATATTTGTAATCAAGTGAAGGAATTTTATGTTAAGAAATGTAAAAAAAAAAAAATAGAGTAATAAATAGATTTTATATTTTTAATAAATGCAAATAAATACATTACGATAGTGGTACGATAACTGAACTTCATATTACCGGTTCATGCATACAGAAGGAGCACCACAGTTGCATAAAACTATATGTTGCAAACATAGGTGAATCGATCAAGTAAGAGATAGTAAAATTATTTTAAACCTTTTTTTTTCTTTAAACAACTAACAATACCCCGGGTTAAACCGGATAGAGAAGAACGAGTTGGGGTCTCTCAGGACCCTTACCGGGGGAACGACGGGGACTTCGTCCTCCCTACGTGTCCACCTCGGTCGAGCCCCTATTAAAAATACTAGATTAAATCCTTGTGGTTATCCAAAATTGTCCACCTGGATTAAAAATGTTCATTTGTTATTAATTATTTAGATTGTAGTTACTTCTAAATTGACACGTCCATTGTACCATAAGTAAAGTCTTGCCATATATATATAATAATACTATATTATATATATATAATATAAATATACTTATATATAATATAATATATTATATATTATAATATATATTATATATATATAAATACTATATAAATATACTATATACAACGGACTATTTCCAATTAAGCCGGACGTGTAATCAGAAGACAACCTACACTCTACACTAAAACAATGACATTTCTGTCTATCAAAAAATAAAAAAAAATAAAACCCCCCAAAGAAAAAAACAAAATCAACAAAAAAAGAGGATAATTTGGTTATATCGCATTTAAGTATATTTTATTTAGTAGGGCTCGGCCGACGGTGGGACACGAGGGAGGACGAAGTCCCCCTCGTCCCCGGTAACAGACCGAGGACCCCACACTCGTTCATTATACGATGCGGTTTACCCCGGGGGTATTTCGTTTAGTTACCAAAAAAAAAATTAAATATCTTCTATCTTCTTTACTATGAGCCCAAAATGGTGCGAGAGCATGAAAAAACCGCCATTTTGGCACTTTTGGTGCTTCCTTCTATTGCAGAAACGGAATTGGAGCAGTTATTGTACGTCACTATCGTATGTATTTATTTGCAATTATTATTAAAAATATAAAAAACCTTCAATTTTAAAACTCTTCTATTTTTTTTTTAAATTTACATTTTCATTAAAAAAAAAATGACTGATTACAAAGAGAATGATCATTTGTTTATGAAATGTAGCATTTGTAAAGTTCTACAATTCACAGCCTGTACCTAAAGTAAAGTACCTGACACATAATATAATATATCTAAATAATATATTATCTATATATATATATTATTATATATATATATATATATATATATAATACCATAGATATTATAATATATAGTATCCTCGTAATGGTAACAAATATTATTTTTTAAGAGAAATCGGAGTGTGGAAAACATTTTGCAATCCCTATTCCCAAACCTGAAAAAAATAAATCTAAAAAATTATATACAATTCTTGGTTTTTTAAGGATTTAAAATTCGGATTATAGCCCATTAAGTTTGGCCACTTCGTAAGTTATTGTTAAGTATAACACAAGCAAATCCTGTCTACTTACGAAACTCATAAAATAATCCCTTAACTAGTTTTGGGCCTCCAAACCAACAGCCATTACATATAGCAAAGATTGCGTTACGTCGCAAACATGGTAGGAAAATAATTAAAAACGTATTTCCAATTTTGTTTTGAATGTCTTTTGACGCCCAATTCTCACAATTAATATACTACCTAGTATAATAACTATATAAATATATACCTTATATATATATATATATACTATACTACAAAAAGGGCGGAAAAGATAGCCTACATATGTATATTATATAATATATAATATATATATAGTATTTAGTGATAAAAGATTTGTCCCCTGATAACTTTATAACAAAAGGAGAAAAGCTGCTTAAAGAATATTATCGGTATCGGGACAATTTTCGATTGAACTGGTCAATTTTGGTGAAGAGGATGGGGACCTTAACGATACCACACAATTTGCTGTCTTTAATTGATTTGATATATTATATAATATCATATTATATATATAATATATATATATATATATATATATATTATTATATTATAATTTATATATAATATTATAGAATTATATATAATAATATCTTCTATTAAAATTTAATTTTAAATATATATAATTATAAGTATATTATATAATATATAATATATATATATATATATATATATATATATTAATATAATATTATATATATATATAATATTACTATATAATTAACGTACCATGTCCCGCCATGGCTGCAGAAGTGGTGTGGTAGCTTGAAAGGTTTTGAAATTATCAACCACCATATCACGAAAAAAGCAAGATTTGACTGAAAGGGTAGTTTTAGCCCCTTGCTATCAGAACAAAGAATTTAAAAATTTTTCATCTCATCTCAATGACTTTGAGAAACGAGCTTTAACCTTTCTAGAATTTAAAGTTAAATTTCTCTTTTTCGGTATTTTCTTTATAAAATAAACATATTATATAAAATATTTATCTATAGTAAATTGCGTATTTCACACTAAATAATATATCAAAAATACACCAATATAATACCTATATAAACAATACATAATATATAAATATATATATTTATAATAATCTTTTGTAATTATATAGATATAATATAGTAATAAAATGTATTATTATATATGCTTCGTATTATCACCTGAAATTTCCGTATAAATCTCAGGACCTACTATGCCTATGTATACATAGTGATAGGACGTGTTAGTTTATAAACGTATTTGTCTTACGAGAGTGAAGGAAATGCCTGCAGAAATTTGTGTTCGTTTATGTATTACTATAGCGCAACAATACGTAAGAACATGCTATACCACACGTAAGGAATTTCAACCTGTAATTCTATCCTAAAGTTGCTAATTTACACTGATAGATTGCTCGCTGAAAAATTTACCACGTAGCGTTTACAGAAAAAAGTGCAACACAAAAATAATGAAACGGCTGTAGAGAGCTGACTACAACGCCCGTAATTTTTTTGAAGTGCAAATGCTATTATCATTACAATAAAAATCAAGAACTATAACCCTAATTTCTTTCAATCGATAAACTCCATCACCAATAGTTGATCCATTTTAATTGGCAAATAATAAACAAATTTTAAATTATTTCTGTTTATCCCCGAAATCGACGGGCTCAAATAACAACAGGAACATCTAGCCAATTGCTTGCAAACAAAAGTAAACACTCTAGAGCCAAAATCGTGATTTCGTGTTATGCACGCACATTTCACGGCGCAAAATTACGTCAAAAGGGCCAATAACAGGAAAAAACAACGTGCCAAAGAAAACTCCTTGGATGTTAAAGTGTAGTTTAAGTACTTTTTATATATAAAGATTTCAAATTTTTCGTTCTTCATCTGTTAGAGCATTTGAAAAAATTGGACGATTTCCTGTGAACGAGGTATTAGACAGGTAATGAAGGTCATTCGTATCTCTTAGAACAGCTCATAACAATTTCTCTGGTTGAAAAGAGATGGAGAGATTATTCGAAAGGAAATGTCCATGTGTTTGAAGGCTCGCATTTTAGGTATTGGAAAGTTTGACACCTACATAGTCAACGTTACATGACACAGTTATATTTGTAAACCGATGTGTGAACTGAGTTCATGGAGCATGCTTTTAATTTATCTTAAAAGAAAACTCCACAATCGAGTTGTTGTTAATAAAAAGAATATAAGAAAATATCAATTGTGGATAGTTTTTGTTTAAAATGTTTTTAATCTTGAATGGAAAAAAAGAACATTGAGAAGGCGGATCCAATGCAGGGAAGACCAGCATAAACAGGAAGTTATAGACATCATATGCTAAGTTTTTAGGAGAATAAGTGTTAATCGAGAAACGAGTAAACCAGTTTTTCAAAATGTTAGAGGGATAAAGCTAAAAGCTAGAAAATTTACGGAGAGAGAAAGGGAATTTCTTCATGGAAAAAACTTCTCATCAGAAAAAAAACAAAGGCTTGTAGTAATGCGGGACCTTTAGAGACCCGCAATTTTATGAATTAAAGAGAGATAAGAATAAGAAAATTAGTCCCAAGTAAGTCATTAGTTAGGGAACTGCGATATATAAATTAGCAGACCACAGATATGTTACACTTGGGACTAATTTCTTTAGAGTAATATCTCCTTTATCGTAAGTTGTCAAATACGAAGCGTTTACAACGATAATAAAATGAAAATTATATAGGATTTCCTCTAATGCCTTTCTAATTTTAGACCGGTTTTCGTCAATTTTGTCATTTGTGCCTCGCTACCCGCATAGAAAGATGCATCCCCCGTTTTAGCACGAATTTTCCAGTTTAAACGACCGCGATTTCGTACGTGCTGGACTTACTTTTGTTTTTAAAAACATTGAGAACACCGCAATATTTGATGATAGAGTATGTGTAACTTTTGGAAAAGCAGATATAAAAAAAACCAATAAACATCGGTTTATCTTACAGCAATAAAATTGATCAATATTTGGATGGAGTTTAATTCAATTTGGAAGACAATTAGATTTAAGCTGGATTTATTTTAGAATGAAAAAATTAATAATAACAATTCAGCGGGAGCCTAACACGCCGAGCATCTTGTTTGAATTTACATTTTTCGTGAAGAACAGATGCATTAAAATATCGGCTACGCCCAAGCGAGAAACAATTAGCACCTAATATACCAGAATTGAGGACATTCACTTACGGATCTGCAGAAGCATTTCTTACATTTATCAGGTAAGTTACTGACAAAAACGAAACGCACTCGAGACATATTACTTTCACGTTTTCCGTAAGCCAGAATGAGTACTAACTTTATGTATGTGGAATCCTATATACTAACATATAATATTACATATATATAAATACTAAATAAAATATATATAATAATACAATAATTTTTTTTTTTTATAAAATAATATATTATATTACCAAAAAAAATATATATACTATAAACAATAAAAAAAATAAAAATGCCTTAATATATTCTTTAAACACTTTTATTTCTAACTATAAAAACCAGATTGATGATCTTATATTGCAATGCGAGCTACTAAACTCAGGGCACACCAACAGCAGTGTAAAGAGCACAGAATAATGATTTCATTACCACAGTGCTCAGAAAGTAGAAATACACAATAATAAATACAATGTATACAATGCTATTGGATTATATATGGATACATAATACAATAATATATATTATATATATATATACTTATATATACCTATATCTATATCTATATCAATTAAATATACTATAATATTATGAATGCCTTCAGTTTTCACTTACTCTTATCGCAATCGTTTTGATGTTATAACAAATCTGCGGGATGTGGATGTTGAAATATTATTATATATATTACGATATAAAGTATATTATATAGGATTATCATCTATAAAATAATACACCTATCCATATATATAAGATATATATTACGTACATATAAAATAATAAATATATATTATACCTATATATAATTAATATATATAATATATATATATATTTATATATATATATATATATATATATATATATAGTATATATAATATATAATAATATCCTATAATAAACTAACTATATATATATATAAATGATATATATATATGACCTGAATATACAGTTGAAGTCTGAGCCACAATCTAACAAGTATAATTGTTAGCCACACCGGGTGCCGAGACAGGAGACCAACCTCAAATGGCCAACCCACCAAGCCTCGTTTCCACCATCCTACCCCGAACCTTGAATGAAAGATATTTAAAAGGATTACAATGTACTTTTTGCACTTAGTATCTGAAATGTAAATATGGAAGGCTGATGCTTGAGAACACATCTGATTTTTCTGCCTTTTCTGCTGAGCATCTGTTTTCTCTTTTCATCATATATTTGCCAAGCATTGCCTAATACTCTCTCACTTGGAACACTAGTATTGGGAGGACAGGCCAAATAAACTTTCCTTGCAAGGTTTACTCTAAGCGTGAGGTAAACCACCATTTTCGCTTAACTTGAACCCTCAGACCAACTGATAGTTAATTCTGTTCGTTTTCTGGTGATAGTTCTTCATCATTTGCACTACCCTAACTTTTGGTTATGCGATGTGTTTCTTTCCATTTACTACTGGACTGGGAGATTTCTTCCAGTGATCTTGTTTATTGATACATGTAGAAGATATTGTAACTTATATAGATTTCGTTTTATTCCTTTTAATTTGGGTGCGAATATTAGCTAGACGTATTCGGTTGAAAGCATTTGGTCCAACTGCAAAACAACACAAAGGTGACGATAGAATTACTTGTTCTAAATCTAATATCTATGTGTTACAAAAAAACTGTGCCCTTTATAAACGAGGATCTAAGTAGTAGCAATCAGTATTAGAGGTCCAATTAATTTCCCAACAGACTAAAGCGCATTTATTTGAGCCTTACTTATATATTATGACACTCCTTTTTCTTCTAACCACCTCATGTCAATTTTCATGTTTGAAGATGGTTCAAAATTCTTCCTGTAGCGTTGAGATTCAATGGGTATTACATCGAATGACAGAGCTTTAGAGCGGCTGGATATTCTTTGGCAACTCAACTAATTCAAATGTTGATTTCACGTTGACTTAGAAATTTATTTAATGAAAAATAGATGTTCAAACGAGAATCATGAGTCATCACTACACAGTTGAGTCAAGTCCCACTGTCTCTCATGCAAAACTTTGGTAGAGCCACTCCATCATTAAGCTGACCTATTTCTATTTAAAAAAATTCTTTAATTAATCTCGACCACTAACATACATCGCGCCGATCGACCCAAAAGCGCGGGTATGCGAGGCGGAATCTTTAATAATGGGGGATTGCGAATGTGAATGACGGGATGCGGTATGTTACCGGTGCATCACCTAAATACTATTATCTTACTACGTAATATAGGATATAGTATACCTATAACTACGTCATATAATATCCTTATATATATACATAAATATACTAATTATACCTATATATATGTATAACTACTAATAAGGCCATATAGAGATAAAAGTATCGGTTCGGTATCGGGATATCGGCAAAAATGTGGTACTATCCCCGGTGATGCTGGCAATGAAGAAACAAAACTTAAGGAGTACTTGTAGTCCGCGATACTCCAACGCGTATCGGCCTCAAATTTCCTGCATATCGGAACACAAATCGCAACCCTTGATATAATATTATACCTAATACCTACATATCAAATCATGTATATCCATAATATTTAAATAGTATAATATATATAAGTATAATTATTATTTACTATTTATAATATAATATATTCTATATCAATAGACTTTTACTTAACACAAAACATACTATAACACTAATCGTTTCATGGGAGTGCACAATAATTTTATTATATAATTTTTTTTTTGACTATAATCAGTAAGCTAGCCTACCTATAGATAGTAGCAAATTAATTACGATGTGAACCAGAGAACATAATAAATACGAAACTATTAAGAACTTCATTATAAGTAATCAAACGAATGAATATTGCACTTCACAAAAGAGAAGGAAAATAGGCTTTATTACTGACTAAACCGACAGAATGAAAAAAATTTTCACCACAAGTACAGAGTAACAAATCAGGGTGGGCCGGAATAGTGAATTAAGTGACCGAGATACCGATACAACAAAACCAAAAACGCGCAATAATAGCCGCAGGAGCCTGCGAAGAAAAAAAATGTTAAAAATAAAACCAAAAAAAAAAACAAACGACCCGCAGAAACATCAAACCGGAAATCCACAAATACACCGGTTCAGGCGAATTAATCCGGCAAGTCTCGTTCTATTTTACACGGCATGATTGCTAGAAAAAAACACCAAATTCCTGGTGTGTATTTAAAATCCAAAATAATATTTATGCGTACATACTTTTAGTTAACTAGTACTACTTATATTACTATTAATTGACGTTATAAATTATCCCTCCTTATATCATCATAAATATTAAGTAATAGTATATTCATTATTATTATTAATTATTAATATATATTAAATAATATTATCTTACTATTATACCAAGAAAAATCAGCATTAATGGAATAATTAAAGTTGGACAATTTTTTTCAGAAAATATGTTAAAGTCAAAAATGAAAACAAACAAAAAAAAAAAAACAACCAGCAAACAAAAAAAAAATGTAGACAAAATTAGTAATAGACCCCAACGGTATATATTAAAATAATATATGAATATATAAATATAATAATCAAATACTATATCGTAAGTAAAAATAATAACAAAAAATATCAAATATAAATATAATAAATAATAATATACATATATACAATATACATACATATAATATTAACCTCTATAAATAAATAATAAAAACAAAAATTAATAATATAAATAAATAACTAAATGATAATAACAAAAGGGTGCTCCCGAAGTATATCAATACAGCACCCGGAATGATAATAATTACCGTACGACGGATGTTTGAGTATGGAAAATGACGTAGAAGGAATATAAAGTTCGATGATTTACATTCGTTAAGGGATAGGATATGTACGAATTGTTTACTGCGCCACGCGCCCACCCAATACGCCAAACACAGCGCCACACACATGCGAATGTTCGCAATTAGGATAGCACTATATTTTTCTGGGCTTCTGTAGACCAACAATGAACATAAAAAATCGACAGTGGGCGCATCTTCCATCTCAAACACTATCCATGCTGCGATACAGTTCATTATCGTATTCCACGCGATAGTAACCCATAGACGCCGTCAATTGTTACCCAACCAATAGTTATTAAATCGTTGAACTAGTAGAAAGGCTTATGAAAGAAAAACAATGGCTATTCCAAGACAGCCTATATAAATCAGATACATGGTATGTACCATACTTCTCTTAAATAGTATCAATAAACACAAATTTACACATAATGGAAATCTATCAACACAAACATAGACGAGAAGGAAGAGGAATCGTGCAGGTCGCTTTCAACCTAAATGTATACATAGGATATGTTGATTCGAAGAACGCCCCATCCAACGCGCAACATGACACACCTCAGCCCTCTAAAAGGTGCCATCGCTCTTCCACTATTAACATGACCAAATTGACCAGTGCGCCGGGTTGATTCACACCTACATGCGTTGGTTATTCGACAGCGCAGAAGATAATGCGGCAGACGATGGTTACTGGTCATATAAACCACGTCAGGTACACAAAAGTTATGATTGAAGATACCACCACAGAAAAGAATAGATCCAGTGCGTTGTCTCAAAGGTGGTGTGACACGCGCAGGCCATGTGGATTGGACCAGATCTATTTAGAACCATCTCCCGGAAAGAGTTTTTGTCGGAGAGGTAAATAGGTAACAATCACCCTATAGCTGCCATTTGTGCGCGGCACCCAGTCTGAAATAAGAAATAAAAATAATTACTATCGTTGTGTTATTTAAAAGGATATAAATACACCTCAGACAGAGTGTCAACAGAAGGAACGGTTCCTGATCCAGGAAATGGACAAACGTGACCCCCAGCTAACGCTGTCCTGTCCAGAATATCTACTTTTTATGCAAAACGGAGACATGATGGTCAGCATCAGGAATAAGACACCATTGACCGTACGTATTGCAGTATTACCACACCAACGACTTGATGACAGTATGCAGACCTTATAAAACAATAGAATGATACACGGCCTCTGCTCTCTGAGGTGTGTAGCGTTACGAGTTTTGTATGCTCTCTCTATATCGATAGCTCGCAGCAGTATACGCACCACTATTATACATAACCGTAATTACATTGGAGTTCTAAAGCCGATGAATATCAATCAAGGTCACATAAGATAATTAGTCCCTAATGTCGATCTGCTACTCATCGTGATAAGGCGAAAATCAATGACAGCTATGGTACAATCTCCTATGCCTCCGAACCTCTCGATTATTATTGGAAGTTATGCCACGCAAATCCTCGCATCAAATTATGTGGCCTATATGAAATGATTAGAATCGTGTGTGACGATAACATTTCACACAGTACAATCCGTGCGTAGATTGTTGTGAAAGATAGATTATCTTACGAAATTTCCCCAAGACCCGAATCAAGAAAAATCGTAGCTCTCCCCGTATGAGACATGAGTTTCAGTAGTTATATCGAGGTGGAAAGAATAAGTTATGATGAGCAAGCTGTTCCAGGTCTCAGAGCTTTTCAAGGTGTCGATTAATACGGGACACGAAGACCTACCTCCTTTATTAATCATTTGTGAGCGGCCCTATAGCAGACTCTCTCGATCCAATGATACCTTAAAAAACTAGTTCCAGTCGAATCTCTATAGTGACAACTGACGCATGTACATTGTGAGCTCGTCTGGCGCGAGTTACATGTCGCGTATGTGTATTATGATAACTGATTTCGTTTACATACTCATTAACTGGAGACAGACTCTAGCGTAGCTATTAACGCCGATCTTTTTTGCCAGTTAAATGTTAACAACCTCCCAACTATACTACAACGTCTTTCGTCCCTGACCTGTAAATATAATCCATAACTAATATATATAGTAATATCACTATAGACTCACGCATGGCAATGTTACCAAATGTATGTTTAATATACTTGACATAAAACAATACTCACTCTAGATAGTTATTATACGTATAATATTACACTACACTTGTATTTACGCTAATTAATTATGGGTATGAGATTTAACCTCCAATTAATTATTTGCAATTAGACTTTACGTTGTTACACAATCACTACACTGGGCTGAATATTTAATTGTACC
>JABUQX010068769.1:70000-78096 GCA_015478945.1 Trachelipus rathkii | reverse complement strand
AATTAATTAGAATGTATTCAGTTTTTATAAGTTAAAAATTATTAATTAATTGAAGTTATATTTAATTTTCATTCATCCTAAGTTTTAAGATTTTCAGTGTTTTTGACTTGCATTTCTAATTTTAGCTAGCCCCCCGGCCCCGCCCCGGCCCCGGCCTAAGGTAGAGCAGCCCGGCCCCGCAAATTCCCGCCCCGGTCGGCTTCCCAGAGTGATATACATGTGTGTGTGTGTGTGTTGTGTGTTGGGTGTGTGTGTGTGTTGGAATATTTCTTCACATAAGATGAACTATTAGTATTATATTTAGTACATATATGAAACTATTTGGAAGAATTAACGGGGTGTCTAAGGAAGGACCCCTTCGCCATAGCCAAAACTAAAACAACTTAATACTATATATATATATATATTATATATATTATAATAATATATATTATATTATATATATTATATATATATATTATAATAATATATATATAATATTATATAAATATATATATATATATATAGATTATATAGATATATATAATATATATATATATATATATTACTTATAATATATATAAAGCATCCAAAAGAAACTAAAATCAAACAATTATAAAAACGCGTGTAAATAGTGTAAATAATATAAAGAGGCTACAATTAAATAAGTAAAAACAATTAAAATAAATAACATGTGGAAGAAAATTTCTGAAAAAGTAATTCACAGAAAATGAAACTATATTAAAAGAAAAAAAGAGAAAAAATTTACTTACATCTGCGATATCTTGATTATACACTAGCCGAATATGAAAAATAAACATTAATTAATTAATTAGTCATAATAAAATTATTATTCCTAATTATTATTATTTTATTATTATTATTATTATTATTATTATTATTTTATTATTATTATATTATTATATTATTTATTTTAGTTATTGATTATATTATTGATAACGTGCCCTGTTGAGCTACCGGTAAAACCTTCGCATTTTCCGGGACTAGGATTGGCCGAGCACCGGAATTTACCGCACCGCACCGCATCGTGACAGTGGATTGTGCGCCGCGCCGCGCCAGCCAACCCTACCCGGTACTTAATCCTGGTTGTTTGGGAAGCAAAGCAAGCCTGTGTTGTGTGAGCTAATCACCTACACAGCCTTAAAATCACTTGATTAATGAAATCAATGTTGTGATAAACGAGAGATGGCGAACCATGACAAGAGGTCCATTGCACCTCTTTCGAGGAGGACTAACAAGGACCAACCAACCAACAATGCATTTATTATTTTAATTATTATTATTTTAATTATTATTTTAATATTATTTTAATTATTATTTTAATTATTATTATTATTATTATTATTATTATTATTATTATTATTATAATTATTATCATTATTATTACCTAATGTAGATTACTTATTTATTATTATTACGTGACCACAATCTATTGAATTTTTTTTTAAAGGAGGCACTCTTGGGACAGTTAGTTTATGCAACCGATATTAAAAAATTTGAAAAGATTGGATGGAAAAAAATGTACGAAGAGAAAAAGATAAAAAAGGCCTTCTGGATGGAAGCAAATAAACTGCGGAAAGTGTAAAGGAGGAAAATGAAAAAACAAAATAAAGAAAAAGGAAGAGCGTCAAAGAGGAAAAGATCGTAATTTAATTAAGCAATTAGTAACGGTCCAAAAAGTTTAAAGGATAAATATTTCTTGTAATTTGAACGGTAACAACAAAATATAAGAATAAAATTTCGAGACTTCGTCTGTACTTAAAAGGACTGAACAATCAATAACGGCGGTAGTTTCCGAAATTCCGCAATCTGCGTGCACAACAATATTCATAATAATACAGTCCCATGTCGACCAATTTTCAGCTCAAGGTCCCCCCAACTGTCGAAAATTGCTCGAAAAAAAAAAAACACCTTCTGTGTTGTTCTTTTTTTTCCTGAAACCATGCGAAAATGCTCTACTTTTGTATCGGAAGATTGAGTGGTATTTCATGAATTAATGGCTAAGTGGATTGAGGATACAATGTTTATGGGGAAAAGCTGATACCAAGAAGAGAACCTTAAAAAAAATGGGTGGAAATTAGTAGCTGGACCAGTTAAGACAGAGAAAAGATCTTCGACGCAAGATTCTAAAGAACTTTAAACAATCGAAAGAGGAACCTTTAAAATTGTCTAACTCTTGATTCCGATTCGCGTAACATCCAAGCGTAGTACTAATGGGAATCGAAGAAAATTTTTTTTTCGAACAGATCAAAGCTAACTGCTGTACTACAAATTGGATTTTAGCTCACTCTCCACTCTTGGTTAGTTAATACACAAAGAAAAAGGAAAGATATTCCAGAATATGAGGTGAGAGAAAAGTTTTTCTTTATGTAAAAAAGTAAAATTAAAACATTGCTTGCAATTTTAATATATTATATATATATATAATATAATATTATTATATATATATATACTAATATATATGATATATATATATTATATATATATATATATATATATATATTATATATATAATATAGATATAATATATTATATATACTATAATATATATATATATATTATACTAATATATATATATATAATATATATTATTATATATATATTATATATTAATATATATATATATATATTAGTGTTTGCACCGATACCAAAAATTTTAGTCCGATACCGATACCGATACAAGTACTCACAATTTTTCAACTGCCGATACCGATACCGATACCGATACCAAAATTTTTTTGCCGATACCCGATACCGATATTTTATAACTATAAATTGGGCCTAAATATATATATAATATATAATATATATATATATATATATATATATACTATACTATTAGATTATAGTATAGTAACCTGTATAATATATATACTATATATTATAATATTTAGTATTATATTATATATATATATATATATATTATATAGATGACTGTATACGAAGTATGGTTAATAAAACTATAAATATTTCATTTACAAAAAGTTTTAAAAAATTATTATATATTATATATATATACTATAGTATATTATATATATATATATATAATATTATATATATACTATATATATATATATATATATATAATATATATATATATAATAGTATATAATATATTATATAGTAATAATATAATATATATAAACTCCAAACTGAAAAGGCCAATCTCTCGGCCTCCTATTTTCTTTCATCTAATTCCAACCTGGACGATTCTGGCAATCCTCCTCCTTCTCCTCTCAGACGTCCTATGTCTTTGCCTGTTTGAGTTACATTTGATCGGGTAACATGGGCTTTCTGAGAGATCTATGAGAAGTTAGAAGGCGGTTCGGCCCGGATGTAGCCATTCCTCCCCGAGTTTGAAGAATGGCTTAATGCTTTGGCCCCGCCCCCGTTCAACTATATTCTCTATTTCTCAATACTAGCACTTTCCCCTCAGTGTTGGAAGGGCACGCATATGTCCAATCTATTCCGAAAAAAGGAAGCCCGCCTCTGATTCTTATCTAACTATCGTCCTAATAGCTGCTCACTGTATGTCTATTAAAATCTTGGGAACCTTCAACTCTCATGTCTTAGACCATCTGGAAATCTCATTCTCTTCTTCCGATCGCCAGTACGCTTTCGACGTTCAAGGTCTACTGGCATATTACTTTCCCTATTTAACCGATTGATGGTTTTCCGCTCTTAGGAACTACGGGAGAGAACTTGCGTGGTGGCGCTTGTTTTATATCCAAACTCAATTTGACCGGGTATGGCACGGGTCACTGCTCTCTAAGCTCCCCTTCCTTTGGGTTGCCTCCTTTCTCTTTGCTTACTATATGTCTAGCGTTTTCAAGTCGCGTCAAATATCGGCTGTTGGTTGAGGAGCGACTGTCTTGTTTTCTGTCAATATGGTGCTTCCTCAGGGTTGGTCGCTTTCCTCCTACTTTATTCCCTACTTTTCATTAATGATCCTTCTTCACCTGCACATCTAACTCTATTCACTCATATGCGATGACTCGACCCTTCATTCTTCAACTCATATTCAAATTCTGCTCCCTCTTGTACTTCTAGAAATTGCCCTCGTCTTAATCTTTTCCCGAATCGATTGCTGCGCTGATCTGTAATACGAATTTCCGAGTGGGTCGATTGCGCAACCTGATGAAATTCAATTCTTTTAAAAACCCAACTTCTACAATCTCCCTCTCTAAAACACCTTCTAACTTTCCTATCTCTTTCGACGTTCTCTTGCGTCTCTCCTGTTGAACAATATAAACATTCCTTGCCTTAACAATAAACAAAAAAATTCTTGGAAAAGCCTCACATCACAACGGTTAATAGGGCGGTTTCAATCAACTCTGAAATCCATGTCAAGTTGCTAGTTTTTTTCCCTTCTTCAAAGTTATTTCCAATTTTACAAGGGTCTCATCCGATCTTGTATTGAGAGGTAC
This sequence comes from Trachelipus rathkii, assembly GCA_015478945.1. NCBI lineage: Eukaryota > Metazoa > Arthropoda > Malacostraca > Isopoda > Trachelipodidae > Trachelipus > Trachelipus rathkii. Next base: position 73,669 of record JABUQX010068769.1, on the reverse strand, counting down.
TGTTCTCCATATCTGGGGGGGCTCTTGGTTATTCCACCCGGCTTTTGGACACAGTCGAGTCAAAGAGGCCAAAAGGCTTATGAAACTGCCTGGTACTTTTCCAGTGTCACTGACCCTCTATCTTTGCGGCGCATTGTTGGTGCTTTATCTTCTTTTCTTTAGGGTACGCAGCGGCAGGGGTTCGAGGGAAATGAGCATTACTGTCACCACCATATTACGACTATCGCGTAGAAAGGGTGCTGTGTCTGCCCACGAGTTTTGTGTAGATATTCGGTAACTCCAGGCTAGTTCGCTGCGGTGCTTCCTTCTTTCCTGCCACCTCTTGTTCTGTGGCAACTCTCTTCCATCTTCTGTGTTTTCCTTGCTTGAATTTAATCTCCATCACTTTAAAGCCTGCGTCTGTGCTCATCTTCGTAGTTTGCGTTAGTTGATGAAATTTTGGCGTGCAACGCTCCCTCCCTGAATAGGGCCTCTGCTCAGTTGAGTGGTTTGTGACAATATATATATATATATATATATATATATATATATAGATATAAATACTATATATATATATATTATATATATATATATATATTTAATTTAATATATATATATATATATTATATATATAATATAAAAGCACGTTTTCGTTTTTGCACTGTAGTTGCTTACGAGGACGATAAAGAAGTATGCTCGAGTTTCGCGTTCGTTTTTGTCAAAACTACCAAAAATCGGAAGAAATGCTCACCAAACGTTAGGAATCTTCATTAATATTTTCTTTTAAGTGTTGCTATTTCCGTGCTCTGGCCGGATCGATTTAAGCACGTTACTTACGAAAAAAATGTTAAGATGCCGCGTGAACTTGATATAGTTTTCTTTCCAAAAATCAGCTTTAAATCTAATTTCTTCCAGATGGATAAACCCTCACAAATAGTTGATCAATATAAGTAATATAACCCATTTGTTATTTTTTATCGTTATTCCAAGCCAACATTGCTCTATTCATGAACAGCTGATTCCAACGATGTTGGAAAAAACAAAAGTAAGGCTTAGCCACGAAAATCGCGTGTCGTGTTAAAACAAGAATTCTTGCTAAAAACTGGGTGCAGCATTCTTATCGAGCGCGTAAGGCACAAATTGACAAAAACGAAAATGGTCTAAATTAAAAGCAAAGAAAGGAATAATACTAAAATTCATTCTATCGTAAGCGCTTCGTATTTATATGTATATTATGATTAAGGAGATAGAACTAAATGAAATTAGTTCCAAGTAAAACATTAGTGGGCTTTTTACTTCTATTTATCGCAAGCCCACTAATACTTTTACTTGGAACAATTTCTTTATTTATATCTCCTTTATTCATAAAATTGTGGGCCTAAGGCCCAGCATATACAAACCTCCTTGGTTATTTGTTCTGATTGGAGGTTGCTTTCCATGAAGAAATCAACTGTCGCCGTAAATGTTTCACCTGTTAATCGTATTAATCCCTCTAATCTTTTTGATTAAACTTGTTATTCCGTTCTCGATAAACACTTATCGCCCGTAAAACTACTTGCAGTAGGATGTTTCCTAAACTTCCTGTTTACGCTCGGCTTCAATACATTTCAATGATCTTCCTTTTCAGATTAGAAACATCTTAACAAACTTTCCACAATTGCAGTTTCTTATGTTTTTAATTAACAAACAACTCAGTTGGCAGTTTCTTTAAGATTAAAGGAAGCATCCCCCATGAACTTGAGTTCACACATCGTTTACAAATATTAAATGTGCCGACTGCAACATCGACTATGTAGGTCAACTTTACAAAACTATCAAAGATGCGAGCCTTCAAACAAATGGACATTTCCTTTCGAACTAATCGTCCCCATCACTCAACCACGAGAATTTAGCTGTCAAAGATCGCTATGACCTCAATAGGCACCCTACATCTCTTCAAAAATTCTCCATTCTTCAAAATGCTTTACAGATGAAGAACTTAAAAATTGGGAGTCTTTATATATAAAAACACTTAAACCTACAGCTTAACATCCAAAACACTTCTTTGCACTCGATGATGCCTGAACTAATGTTTTTTTTTCCCCGGGGAAAAAACATTTCCGAGCAAAAGCGAACCGATTTCTTACGAGGTGTTACTTTGTTTTGCAAACAATTGGATCAGCTTTGTGATGGAGCCCGTCGATTTCGGAATAAACAAAAATAACAGATAAAAAAAACAACAATAAAAAAATAACAATGTATTTATGATTTACAAAAAAATTGACAACTATTGTTGATGGAGTTAATCGATTTGGAAGAAATTAGATTTGAAACCTGATTTTATTGAATGTAATATTATCAATTCAAAACGGGCCTACAACGCGCGTTCATTTTTTTTGTTACACATTTTCGTAAACGTACTAACATTTAGCAATCATAGGAAATAGGCAACTTTATAGAATTAAGGAAATTCCTTACGCTTGGTAAGCATTTCTTACGATTTTTGGACTAAGTTTAGCAAAAACGAAACGACAAACTCGAGCATTTCTGTTCGTTCTAAGACAAATGCCAAAATTCGAAACGTCTATGTTAACATAGGATGGGTAAGATAGATCCGGAAATTATTCAGGACCAGATGCGAGTAATATAGATATATATATATATATATTAATATATGTATTATATTATATATATATATTGTATATATATATACTATATATATATATAATATATATTATATTATATATATATAATATATATAATATTATATATATATATATTATAATATATTATATATTATATATAGTATATATATATATATATATATATACGTATATATATACTAGTTCTTAGGCTCTCGTCCCTGGCCGCCGTCCGTATAGTGTATATATATTATATACTATATTTAATTATATATATATATAAAATATATATATATATACTATATATAACTTATATATATTAATATATATATATATATCGAAAATCAATCAAAAGACGCAAATGTGTGGGGTATCGGTTAGTATCGGCAAGAATTTTGCCGTTACCGATTACCGATACCGATACTACTACTCGCTAAAAATTCCCGATACCGATACCGATACCGATACCTCAAAATCGGCGATACACCGATACCGATACCCGTACCATGGTATCGCGTGCATCCCTAATATTAATATATATATATTATAGTAATATTATATATTATATATATATATAATTTATATACGCCGCTGTTGTGTCAGACGGCCCGGTGCCCGTGTCTTCGCCGATCCGTAATTATTATATATAAATATAATATAAATATATATATTATATATATATATATTATATATATCATAGCTAATATACATATTTGAGTAATATATGATTTTGTTTCACGACCTTAAAAGAAAACGGTAGATGGGATAACAGATAGCAAGTCGTTCAGTCTTACAAAATGAAAGTAAAAATTTATAAGATTAAATTTTATAGCGCAACGATAGTAATTTGCAAGAGCTATTTTGCATTTTTCGATAAATGTTTAGCTTAAATTGCCGAAGAAAGAGCGAAGTCAGGGTATTAATAGTTTTTTTACTTAAATATGAAGACATGTCATGTGTTTATACATACATAATGTTAAGATTATGTCTGGGTCGTTTCAACCTTTCTATGCACCTCACCTTATGCCCATAATAGAATTGCGTGAAGCTTATTGATGATATCTCTATT
>JABUQX010068769.1:62500-65000 GCA_015478945.1 Trachelipus rathkii | reverse complement strand
CATCGGGAAAATCGGCATATTTTTTCTCAATCGTCATTGTCGTCGTCATGGCAATTTCTGCCCATTATTTTTGCGCGATTAATGAAGGAAATATACATTCGAAACTGGAGGAAAGATTATGTTCTGCATCATAATTTAAGGAAATCTAGAATAAGTACGAGAATTTTGAATCTGTCCATGATCTCGTATGGATTAATTTTTTTTAAAAATCAATGGTTTTTTGAATACTTACTATATATATATTAAGAATTACATAAAATATTAGTGAAAATAAGGATATGAATTCCATTCTATATTAAATAAATCATTATTATTAATCAACAGAAATAATTATTATTAATCAACAGAAATAATTATTATTAATCAAGAGAAATTATTATTTTATTATTATTATTATTATTATTATTATTATTATTATTATTATTATTATTATTATTATTATTATTATTATTATTATTATTATTATTATTATTATTATTATTATATTATTATTATTATTATATTATTATTATTATTATTATTATGTGATTATCACTAACCTTTTGCTCTTGTCTTAGAGACTCAGCTGGCTAAGAATTCATCTCTAACTCTGTTTAATATATCCAACTATAACTTATTTCATAATTTCCCTTAAAGAGTGGAGTATGTGCCTTATGTAAACATTATTACTCCTGTAACAGCGTCTCGAAAATCTCGAATCTCTTAACTATCGATGCTTTGTAGCTTAAAATCTTTCTTCCTTCTACTGCAATAATCTTGTGCTTCTGCTACAGTTTTCCTAACAGAAGATTTTCAGCCTTTTTTTGGAATATCTTACTACTTCCAGGTGAGGACTTGTTATATCTTCTTCCATCCTCTATATAGGGATTCTTCAATGTACAGAACATTGTATGGTGGCTCTCTCCAGACTGATCAGGTGGGGAGGGGGCTGACATCATTTTCAGCATTCTCAAAGACTGGGAGCAACTAATTAAGAACCTACACACATTCCGAATCGTCCGAACCAAATCTTGAACACACCTACCCATGTTTCACCACTAGTCCTTTCTCACTATAAATACACCCCCTTCGCTTTCCTATTGGTAAATCTTGGACCACAACCTTCATATGTCTCATTTATTAATACTTTCCTCCAACAGTTCCATTCCTGTCCTATGCGCTTTTTCTGCACTTTGATTGTGGCCGATTGTGGTTTTATCGTTGGGGCTTTACGCTTAACTATAATTGGAAGTTACTGCTTTGATCTCTGAAGTTTCTTCTGCTTCTGCCGATAAGGTGGGAGCTGTAATCGTGGATGGGAATGAGAAGGTTCATTCCTTCTTCAACTAAATCTTTCTTTCTCAAAAAATCCATGGTTCGATCGTTCGATTGTTCTCTGGCCATTCAGGCTAGAGACAGTGCGTTACGGGGAGATGGAAAAAATCTCATGTCTCATACTCACCCTCGGCTAATTTTTCATTCAGGCTAGAAATCGTTGAGGGATACTCTTCGACGAGCAAGCAAAACTTTCATTAAACGAAATGAGTGCCATGACCTGACCTTGCTTCTCCTATAACAAATCTTTCTGGCGCTTCTGTCAGAAACATCTCTAAGAACTCTAGTAATGCTGTATTTCCGTCCTCTTATTCGCTCTGTAGTTCTGTTGCTAATTACTCCATGGGAAAAGGCCATTCTCTTTGGCCTCATATATTTTCTCTAACTCAACCCGGACGTATTGCTGGAATTCTTTCCTCCTCAGGTGTCGCTACAGGTGTGATTAGACTTGATGGGTGAATGGGCTCCTGAAAATCTATGAAACGTTAGGAAGGCCGGTGGCCCGGATGGCATTTTCTACCCGATTTTGAAGGAGTGTGCTTCCATGCTGACGACGCCCCTCGTTCAATTATTCTTCTCATGTCTCAATAGCTAGCACTTTTCCCTTCAGCTGTTGGAAGCAGCTATTTCCAAGCTATTCGAAAAAAGGTAGAGGAAGGCCGCCCTGAATCTTTCTACTATCGCCCTATAGCTCTCGACTTGTATTCTATCTAAGATCTTTGAAACCGCTTCTTCAACTCTCACTTCTTAGATAATTCGGGAATCTCATTCCCTTCTTTGCGATCGCCAGTACGTCTTTCGGCGCTCGAGGTTCAACTGGTGATATTCTTTCCTTTTTAACGGCATTTATGGTTTTCCGCCATTTGGAACTACGGGGAGACTTGCGTTGTGGTGCTTGACATATCCAAAGCGTTTGACCGGGTATGCCACGCGTCATTGCTCTCCAAGCTCCCCTAATTGGGTTTCCTCCTTCCTTGTTTACTTTGATCTAGCTTTTCTTTCCAATCGTCAATATCAGCCTGTGTTGATGAGGCAACTTCTTTTTTCTGTTCAATAGTGAGTGTTCTCATGGTTCTTAATCCTACTTTATACCTGACTTTTCATTAATGATCTTGACCTGCACATTTAACTCTATCCCACTCATATACCGATGAATCATTCCTTCATTCTTCAACTCATTTTCAAT
>JABUQX010068769.1:52500-57500 GCA_015478945.1 Trachelipus rathkii | reverse complement strand
AATCCAAAATCCAGTAGTCCCATTATTATAATTAAATATATATATATATATATATATATATAATAATATATATATAATATATATAATTAATATAATATATAATGCTATCCTCTAAGAATTAGCTTCAGTTGTTATATTTTTAAACCCACCAGATAATAATTTACTGACTGATCTAAAAACCAAAAGGAGTATCATATTTACTTAGGCACATTTCAATTATATATATTATATATATATATATATATAATATATTATATATATATCATATAATAATATATTATATAATATATAGATATTATATATATATATATTATATTATATTATATATATAATATTAAAATATATATTATATATATATATATAATAATATATATAATATATATATATTATAGATATATATATATATATATATATATATATATATATATATATATACATATATGGACATTTATAAGTGGTTGACTCCGTTAATATTAGGTTAGGTTAAGTTTTGGTTAGGTTAGGTTAAGTTTTTAGGTTTAGTTAGGTTAAGTTAGGTTAGGTTGTGTTAGTTTACCCAAAAATTTAATGTATTACCCTAAAATTATTAAAATAACGATTTACATTAATTATTGATTTTCGATATCTTTAAATAAAACCCTTATAAATAGCCTATGCATATCTATTTATTTGTAGATATGTGGTATAACGGTAAGATATATATATATATATATTATATATTATAATAATTATATATATTATATATAATATATATATATAATATATAATAATATATATACCTATAATATATATATATATGATGAGGGAGTTTATTATGATCGATCTTGAGCCCATTATTATCTGTCCATCCGAAATGGTCTTGATCGCTTTAAACTGCATAATAACCGGTTCGGTTCCCATTAATATCGGGATTCATAATTAAGAAAGGTTGATGTTATGGACGCCTTCAACAGCCACTAATGTACCTAACTTCTTCTATTTTTAAAATTTTTCTTTCTCTAAACACATCCAACGTTACGAGAAAAGAAAAAGTATTCTACTACATTAGGAAATTTGATTATGCCGGTTAAAAAAACTCAAGGGAGAAGCCGAGCAATGGGAAACTTGGCTCTTCCATCCTCCGATTATAAGTCTGGAAAAGGCGAACGCGTGTCAAAGGAGATGATGGACGAGGTGTGGACACAATAGATTACAGGTTAAGGCAATTACTCAGCCTATGTTTGTTTAAGCCTTTGTTGAAGAAGTGTCTTCTATTGAAAATGAAAAGAATATATACTTCCAAAACCCGCCCCTTTAGTCGGTTGGTCAGGCCCACGAATACAATGATGATGGCTACACGTTTTTGTACAGTTTGAAGATAAGCCGTGCCCGAGAACCTTGAAGAAAATCGCGTATAGGTGAAAGGGACTTATTATAATGCTAATAAACCAAGAGGGATGAAACTCGTACGGTCTATCACTGTGGAAATACATTTAAGTAAAATAAAGGTGAAACAATCGCTTAAAAGATAATGGACAACATTTTTACGAGGAGACTTAAAGGTCATAAAGAAAAAATTATATTTTCTCTTTTTTTAGCTTTTTCTAATATTATAAAAAACAAGTGTTTCGTCTCGTTAGTTTAAGTTGGTTTGAGATTTGTTTAACAAAAAGGGCCTTGCGCAACACAACCAAACGAACTAATAACAACACCCACAACAGCAACAACAACAAAAATAATTTGAATACATTAACCAACAAAATCGTCTTTAACGACCCATAAATGAACTTTATATGAACCTCATGTTCAAAAGCCTTTCAATTTTTCATTAACAACTGTCTGTGAACTTTGTTCCTTTCATGTCGCATCGTTTGAGATGGCAGACCAAAAACTCTCATTATGACACACAAAAACTTATACAATTATAACAAACAACACAAAAACTAGGCTTTTAAACATGAACCCTTTAATATGTACATTGGTTAAACATATATACGTATATAAGGTTAAAAATTAATAATATAATAATAATAATAATAATAATAATAATAATAATAATAATATAATAATTAATATAATAATAATAATAATAAATAATAATAATAATAATAATAATAATAATAATAATAATAATAATAATAATAATAATAATAATAATATAATAATAATAATAATAAAATAATAATAATAATAATAATAATAATAATAATAATAATAATTAATAATAATAATAATTCATAATAATATTGATCCTAATAATAATAATAATAATAATAATAATAATAATAATAATAATAATATAATATAATAATAATAATAATAATAATTAATATAAATAATAATATAATAATATAATTATAATAAATAATAATAATTAATACTTTAGAAAAAAAAATGATGACAATAATAATAATAATAATAAGATAATATTAATCATTTTACTAATAATAAAGAATAAAGAAGAAATAATAAATAATAAATATGAAAAAATTAATAATAAATAATAATAATAAATAATAATTAATAAATAATAAATAATTAAATAATAAATAAAAAGATATTTAAAAATCATACTTTAGAAAAAAAAATGATGACAATGCTGTATTAATAATAAGAATAATAATAATAATAGTAATAATAATTAATAATATCAAAAATTAATTAGCTATTTACTTATAAATGAAGCAAAATATTTTATATTATAGAATATGAAGCTGATTTTTCTTTATTTAATTAAAGCTATAATCCAAATAATTAATAATAATTTCTACAATTTGGTAAGTACTTCTTTCTTTATATTGTTATGCTTTATTTCATTAATATGACAGTAATAATAATTAATAATAACTTATATTATTCAATAATAATTTTCAGTTAGCTGCCCATAATTAAAAACATTTTTCCTTTGTATTGGAGAAGGTGACATTGATGTTACTTTATTTCATTAATATAGCAGTAATAACTAGTAATAACTTTTATCCTTTAGTAATAATTTTTAATTACCTAATTATAAATGAAAATATACATTGTTAGTAGCTAGTAATAATTTTTATCATTTAGTAATAATTTTTAATTACCTAATTATAGATGAAAATATACATTGTTAATAGCTAGTAATAATTTTTATCATCTAGTAATAATTTTTATTTACCTCATTATAGATGAAAATATACATTTGTTATATATTGGAGAACGTGGCATTGGTATTATACTAAATGTGAGTCTTAAAATTGATCTTTAAATCTCAGGTGGCAACCCAAGACTTTAAACGTTTCTAACATATTTTCAAAAATATTTTTGTAATTTGGATATTTCTTGTTTCCAAGGTAGCTTTTCAATGCTTTTCAATCTTGATTTTCTGTTTCTCCCATCTCTGTTTCAAATACTTCATCTTTCATAAGTTTTCTAGTGTCTGGACCGACAAATACTCCTTCCTTTAGCTTACCTTCTGACAAATTAGGAAACTTGGTGCAAAGATATTTAAAACAGTCTCCATCTTTTGGTAGTGCCCTCACATACTGTTTCATCAATCCTAATTTTATGTGAAGTGGGTGAAGTAAAACGTTTTTTGGATCTACTAAACTCTCTCTCTTTGCATATTTTTATCCCAGGCTGTAGGGATTTTCTGAGTGGCCATTCTTTTCTTAATATAATGCTGATTTCTATCACGGCTATCCCATTCACATAGGAAACATGGATTCTTTGTGTATCCACTTTATTATCCTAGTAACATTTAGAGTACCTTTAAATTGCCACAAATGGTCCATTCATGGTTTTTATATTTAAGTGTTGCTAGGTTCATCTCCAAATTTTCATAACACTTTCAAATGAGCAGATCCTACAGGTAAGGAAGCATATCTACTTCCGTTATAAAGAAGTGCAGCTTTGAGATTTCTTTTCGATGAGTTGATAAAGAGTCGCCAGGCGTTTGTATTGTAGTCAATTTTGAAACATTTCATGAGTCCAGGAACATCAGAGCAGGTACACTATTTTTTTTAATATAGTTCACACCTCACGGGCATAGTCCTATTCTAGTAAAGGAACTTCTCTAGGTAATTTCTACGTAGGATTCGGACTAGGGATCTAACCCGTGCCCTTGCCATGCGACTCTGTCACTCTACCGATTGAGCCACGGTAGATCGCTAGAAAAACTAAGTTCTTCCTCTCTATCTCTAAACCATGAAAACGACGTCCCTTTGGCTAACAGATGTTTATTCTTCAACCTTGAGCATAAAAGTTCTGCTGAATCTTAAGAGAAGATCAAGTCTCTCACCAAACCATTCAACTCGGAATGTGTAAAAAGCTGCGGTTCTTCACAACCGGGATTATAAACATCATCTTGGTCACTATTAATATCAAAAGATTTACTTTCTATTTCCTGATCATCACAAACATCAATTAAGGTTGCGGGAGCAGAAAGAATAGGTAATCCTACCCCTTTTGGCAGAGAAGCTTATTGCCGATCTACCTATGAATATATAATGTTCTTTTTTCTTTTTTTAAGTTACAGTCACGCACATTAGACGAGCCGAAGTAACAATCGTCGCTGTGGTTTTGAGGCTCCTCCAAATCATGGACACTCCAAAATGAAAAGATTGTCTCTTACCTTGTAACCACTGACTTAGTTCTTCAACACACACGGAACATACAATGTGAGGCGTCCATGCCTTGTCTTGGTCTCCCAATCTAACACCAAAATATGAATTGTATACATTTGTAACAAAGTCTTATTTTTCTTTGTCGCTTTTTTTACGGAATAGCTGCCGCAGATGTAACAGAACGAGTAAGGATTGTTGATACAACCACGTGAAGTCATCATACACTAAAAATAAAAATATGAAACAAAATATATAATCACCAAAATAGAAATATATAAATAGCATCTTTAAAATACTTAAAACTTTAAACCCAATTTTTTCATCACTGTGTTTATTAACGACTTATCTACAATTTATTTATTTATTTTGGTTTCCTGTTTTTACAATTAATAAATTAATCATTTAATTAAAGTGTAATTAACT
>JABUQX010068769.1:40000-42500 GCA_015478945.1 Trachelipus rathkii | reverse complement strand
TTTTTCTCAAAATTTTTTTATTTTTTACCAAAATTTTTATGATGGAACAAATGATGGAGAAAATGAGAGAGAAGAAAAAAATAAATTGCCTGGCTTGCTTCGTCTACTTGGGACGTTTTGAGACACCTCCTCCATAATTAGGCGCAGCCCTATTGAACGGTGTGTTTATGTTCTATAATATATATATATATAATTACTATATTATATAATATTTAATATATATATTAATATAATATATTTACTATATATAATGAATATATATTATATATAATATATTTATATATAAAATATATTATTATATATATATATATATAATATATATAATATTTATATATAATATTATATATACATATCGATATATGTAATATATATATTATATATACTATAATATATATATTATATATATAATAATAATTATATATATATATATATATATATATATATATATATAATTTATATATAATATTATAATATATATATATATATATATATAATATATTATAGTATTTAATATATTATATTTATATATTATATATAGTATATATATATATATATATATCATATATAATATATATTATATATATACATATAATATATATATCATTATAGTATATATATATATATTATATATATATAATAAATTATATAATAATATATATATATTATATATCATATGTATATATTATAAATATATATATAATATATATATACTTATATAACGATATATATAAATAATTATTACCTATATATTATATTATATAATATGTATAATTATCGATATAGTATTATAATTATATATTATATTATATAATATATATATATAGTATATATATACTATATAATATATAATAATTATAAATATATATATAGATTTTTACGGTGTATATATGTATATATATATATATTATATATATATATATATTTATACTTATATATATATATTAAATATTATATATATATATATACTATATATACTACATATATATATATAATATATATATATATATATATATATATATAGAAGTATATATATATACTATTATATAATATAATACTCTAATAATAAAATAATATAATAATTATATAATATATATAAATATTATAATATAATAATATATATATACTATATAATATATATAATATATATATATTTCTATATATATTTATATACAATTGTATATATAATATTAAATATATCGCATTAAAATGAATATAATATTATATATATATATATAATATATATTATATACTATATACTATATAATATTTATTTAATTTATATAATATATATATATATATATAATATTATATATATATATCGTAATATTATATAATATATATTATTATATATATTATATAAATATTATATATATATGTATACCTTCTAATACAACGCATAAATATATTAATATATATATATTTAATATATATACTGTTATAATATATATATTTATATATATCATATATATATATTATATATATATATACTATATATATACTATATAAATCATCTCAGTTACTTCTCACAAAAATACAGAATTGATTTTTCTTATCTGTGAATTAGGAAGCTGGCTCCAAAACAAAAATTGTCCTTATTGTCAAATTATGTAATATTAACGTTCGTTCCGTGCAACCTCTTAGGAGAATATTAATTACTATATTATATTATATATAGTATATATAGATATTATATATATATATAATATATTATATACTAATATATATAATATATATAATATCATATACATATTATATTATGATATATATATATATTATATAATGAATTTCAAATATGATGCCAGCCTCTGCCGTATATGCGTTTTTAAACTTAAAAAATGCATATGAAGAATGAAAGAAATTGTTGTTCTACAACCTGAAAACAGATTATACATGATATATAACCTAAAATTTTCATTGTCTGGCTCTTTCAGTTCATAGTCGACACCAATGTGATAGGGATACAATTTTAATCACTTCGTAAACCTCAAAATAGTAGCTGATGACATTCCAAGTTATGATGATAGCTTTCATAGGAAATTTCTGAGTAAGAGTGTTAAATGCTGCGACACATCAACAGCAACGTCAACAGTTAACAGAGATGTGTGTCATTACCTCTTTCGATTCTGATGTGCAGACTCTCGGCCACGAAATTTTATAATCTTACTTGTTTGGAAGTGCAAACTGGGGAAACGTCAATTCAAATTTCTCTATCATGCGCTTTTAAAATTTGGGCGGACAATACGTCTTAACAATATATAAACGTTCGTCATTTGAAAAAGACATTGCAATCACAACATAATGAAATGAACAGTGTAACTGCCCAGTTACTTTGCCGGTTTCATTACTTCAGCTTTTGTCTTAGAGTACACTGTTGCTATCTGACGAATACTATGGCAAGAAGTGTGCTTCTGAGAAAGTTCTTCTCTCTTATCTATCGGATTGTCTCCTTTATGAAACGCTTGATATATATATTTATATATATATATATATATATATATAT
>JABUQX010068769.1:35000-37500 GCA_015478945.1 Trachelipus rathkii | reverse complement strand
CATGTTTCGCCGATGTATAAGGAGTTGCAATGAAGGCAAGGAATTTTATAAACACATTGGGGTATGTTAGTGGGTCGATTTATGTTAGGTCTAAGAATAGCTTTGAGGGGTAGATTTCCTGAAGAGGTGAGATTAATATTATTGGGTAAGATGTTTTTGAATTGTTTAAGAGGAATGTTAGGAATGGGTAAGAAAAGATTGTTTTTAGAGAGGTTGTGAGTGTGCGGTTGATAGAAGGATTTTTTTGCTTGTTTAAGGGCACGTTGTATAATGAAGTTAGGGTAGGAAAGTTTGTTAAAAATAGAGAAAAGGTAATCAAATTCGGATTGTAGGAAAGAGGGAGAGCATATTCTTAGAGCTCTGAGGAATAAGGAAGAAAGTGTTCCTATTTTTGTGTTGGTTGAATGGGATGAAAACCAATGTATGTAACTTGGGTTGTAAGTAGGTTTGCGGTAAACAGAGAATTGGAGTGTAGTGAGATTATTGGACCACGTTGTAAGAATGTCAAGAAAGGGAAGGGTGTTATTATTTGATAGTTCAATGATGAATTTAATGTTGGGGTTAATAGTGTTGAGGAAATCAAGAATGTTATGTGGGTTAATATTGGAAGGAATAGATGCAAAAATATCATCTACATATCTGTACCAAGTAACATTAGTCAGGATGGGGTTAGGAAATATGTAATAAATTTCAAGGAGTTCCATGAAAATATTACTTAGGACAGGAGAAAGGGGAGAACCCATACTAAGTCCAGAATTTTGTTTCAGAAACGTATTATTAAATTTGAAAAAGTTATGTTCCAGGGTGAGTAGGATTAATTGTTTTAAAATATTAAAATGAAAAGGTAATATGAAATTGTTTTCATCAATAAAACGTGAAAGTAGTAAAAGAATTAAAGGCAGGTACGGAGGTGAAGAGTTGATAGGTACAGTTCACAAAAATTACAAGGAGTGGAGTTGGGTTGATGTTTTTGGTTTTGATGATAAAATCCTCAGAATTGGTAATATGTGATGAGGAAATGTGTCCAACAAGAGGTGAGAGTTGCTTAGCCAACCATTTAGATAATTTATAGGGGACAGAATCTGTGTTAGAGATGATGGGGTGAAGAGGGGTATTTGGTTTATGTGTTTTGGGGATTCCATAAAATTTGGAGAGGCAAGGGAAAGTAGCTTTTAAATCATTGTGAAGGTTAGTGTGTTCTGAAAGAATGTTTTTCAGTTTATAGTTAAAGTTAATTTGAGAAGTTTTTAAGGGATTTTTGGTGAGGAGGGAATATGTATCGTTATCAGAAAGTAAGTCGTTACATTTATGTAGATAGTCACTTTTGTTAAGTATAACTATATTATTACATTTGTCAGATCTTGTAATTATGATGTTGTTGTTTTTTGTAAGTGAATAGAGAGCTGTGTAAAATTTAGAGGGTGTTTTCTGTTTATTTAGGGAGTTGAGAATTTTCTGAATGATAAGCCCTTCCATGAAATCCAGAGAGTGGGATTCTTCTTTAAAGTTGGTTTTATAGTTTTCAAAGTCCACAAGAAATTTCGAAATTGGGTCCAAATTTTCTAGAGAAAATGAGAGTCCGTATCCCAAAATAATTTTTTTATCCTTCGATAGTTCTAGATCTGATATGTTTATGACGTTGTTAATATTAGAATTTTTCACCCACACACTATTATAATAAATATTATTAAATTTGTTGTTAAGTTTTCTCTTTTTTTCATTGATGATGAAATTTTTTCTTGATGGTACGTCCCGATACGTTAGTTCGTTTTCCTTTACCTTTTCTGTACATTGTAACATCAATCAAACAAAAGTAGCAGTCATCATGATGGTTCTACTAATCTCTCCAGACTCTTGGAATAGCAAAAGGCATAGCTCTTCCAGTACCTCGTAACCACGCTTCTAGAGTAGATCGGCAGTTTCCATATGTCACATGAGGTGCCTATGACTTGTCCTGGTCACCTATGGACATTCCAAAACAAAGTATGTAGTACTACACTACGCAGAATTTGGTACCTGCCACGGTCTTATAGGAAACTTGCTTTTGTCCAATATAGTAACCACGCACATAACATAAAGCATCTGGGAAATTTCTACAAACTCTGGTAGCCATTATAACATGTTGCCAATATATTTATTAATTAATTAGCTATCTGTTGAAACAAAAATGAAACATAATACAATTAGTGGAGGACAACAAACATTACAATATATACTAATAATTACAATTTGTGCTAATTATGAATATCGATGTATATATATATATATATATATATATATATATATATATATAGATATTATATATATATAAAAATTATTATAAGGATATATATATATATATATATATATAATAAGAATATATATATATATATAATAATTATATATATATAGTATATATATATTCTGTATCGGAAAAACTGATTACATTTTTGATATCAGTGATGGAAATTTTTTTAAAAAACTACAATAAACCAAATATTTTAGAAATTGTTACATTGTG
>JABUQX010068769.1:27500-30000 GCA_015478945.1 Trachelipus rathkii | reverse complement strand
AATGGTGTGAGTGCTCATTATTGGTGTGGTGCAGTTTGTGGCAATGTGCAGCACACAAGGTTCAGTGTTTCTTGTTGGGTACAGTGTGGTGAGTTTAGCGATCGTGTCGCGATTCGAATTATGAGTGGTGCGGTGCTTGGGCGCTCACTCTGGTATTTGGTTGCGATGCAAGGGAAGATCCAGTGCTCGACAACCTAAATGTAGGAAAGAGTTTCTAAGATGTAGTGAGAGTTTCCTAAGATTGTAGGTGGAAGAGTTCACTAAAATATAGTGAAGAATTCCCTAGGATGTAGTGAAGAGTTCCCTAAGAAGTAGTCAAGAGTTTCCCTAGATGTAGTGAAGAGTTTACTAAAATGTAGTGAAGAGTTCCCAAAGATGTAATAAAGAGTTTCCTAAGATGTAGTGAAGATCTTTATAAGATGTAGGGAAGAATTTCCTAAGATGTAGTGGAGAATTCACTAAGAATGTAGGTGAAAGAGTCCCCAAGGTGAATAAAGAGTTTCCAAGATGTTAGTGAAGAATTCCCTAAGAGTAGGGAAGAGTGGCCAATATTGTAGGGAAGAGTTTCCTAAGATTTAGCGAAGAGTTTCCTAAGATGTAGTGAAGAGCTCCCTATTTGTAGTGAAGAGTTCACTAAGATGCAATGAAGAGCTCCCTAAGATGTAGTGAAGAGTTTCAGCAGAACTTTAGTCATAGACGAAATAATTTAGTTTTTAAATGACAAGATAAAATATTAGGATTAAAAGTGACCTGAAGAATCCCCCCCCCGAACAGTATCCAACAAAAATCCATCAAAGCTATTGAAGACAGACCGAAAGGATTTAATAAGTTAGGATTTGAAGGCAAAATTCGCTCTGGGAGTACGAATTCATAGCTTATGCCTTAACTTGCGACTATATTAGCTACTACTCTACTACTACTACTAAACTACTACTACTACTACTACTACTACTACTACAACTAATACTACTACTACTACAACTACTACTACTACTTTTACAACTACCAACTTCTACTACTATTACCAATATTATTACTATTATTATTATTATATATATTAATTAAATTTTTATCATTATTATATTATTATTATTATTATTATTAGATTATCATTTATTATATTATTATTATTATTATTATTATTATTATTATTATTATTATTATTATTATTATTATTATTATTATTATTATTATTATTATTATTATTATTATTATTATTATTATTTTTATTATTATTATTATTATTATTAATAAAAAAATAATAATATAAAATAATAATAATTAATAATAATAATAATAATAATAATAATAATAATAATAATAATAAAAATAATAATAATAATAATTAATAATAATAATAATATAATATTATAAAAATGAATAAAAGAAATTATTATTATATATTAATTATTATATATTATTATTATTATTATTATTATTATTATTATTATTAATTATTATTATTATATTATTATTATTATTATTATTATTATTATTATTATTATTTTATATTATTAAATTATTATTATTATTATAATTATTATATTATTATATTATCATTTATTATATTATTATTATTATTATATTATTATTATTATTATTATTATTATATTATTTTATTATTTATTATTATTTTTTAAATTTGTATTATTATTATTATTATTATTATTATTATTATTATTATTATTATTATTATTATTATTATTATTATTATTATATTATTATTTTATTATTATTATTTTATTATATTATTATTATTATTATTATTGCAGATGCACTTACCTTACCAAGAAATCCAAGGGACCCTTTTGGGGCATTTAAATCGGTCTATTCTACAAACTCTACAAATTTCTAAGAGATGACTTAACTTACACGGAGGATCGCCCTACCAAAATTGTCATGTCCGCCCCAAATGTTCTGGAAAATGCGAATATTTACCCCTATATTACGCCCTAATCCTATGTTTTAAAAGCGATGGGTTTAATTGGTAACTATTTTTTTGTAGTTGGTTCTAGGAAATGTTCTCTCTAACTAGAACGGTTTTTAATAATGTCAAACGACATTTGTACGGTTATATAAAGAATTAGTAACTATTATTGTATTTGGTTTTAAGAATATTTTCTTCATTATAGAATGGGTTTTACAATGGCGGTATAGAACCGGTATATTTTTTGTATTTGGTTTTAGGAGTAGTTTCTCCATGCTAGAACGGTTTTAATCCTTTCAAAACGGCATTGAACGGTATATAAAGAATTAGTAACTATTATTGTATTTGGTTTTAAGAATATTTTTTGTCCATTATAGAATGGGTTTTACAATGGCGGTATAGAACCATAAAAGAAGAACTGGTATTTATTTATTTTAATAGGTTTTAGGAGTATTTTATCAACACTGTCTAAGTGGCATTGTGCAGTTTATTAGCAATTTGTTACTTTTCTTTTTGTAATTTGTTTATTGGAGTATTTTGTACTGTCTAAACAGAAGTGTACAGTGTTGAAGG